>BMAW01049568.1:0-62557 GCA_019974015.1 Nephila pilipes
CATAAATATTACATATACCTAGAAAAATTATTACATACACCTCAACACAAAAAAGAAAATTTTGTGATTTATACAAAAAAAAATTCCTGTCTTAAAGAAAGTAGGCATTTATTTAGTGTTCTCCAGTACAAATAATTTTCAATTTAATAAGATTTAACATAAAAAAATTAAATTACATATTACTCAAGGTTATTAACAAAAACCGTTTTTTCGTTGCTTTTTCTTCTAAATATTATGCGTATTTGTCTAAATATTTCAATCTGAATCCATAAAATTCAAAGCATCCTCAGACAGAAAATTTCCACAAACATATTTCACGAAACTTGGAGACCTTTCAAATGAGAATTTCTGAATTTTTTTTTAACCATCAACGAAATTAGAATATAACTGATAACAGAATTGCTCAATGCACATGTAACAATCACAATCAGAAACAGCATCGTTCAATGACAACAGTACTAGAAACCTAAATTTTATAAATTTCTGTCTCATATAAAAAGTATGAATCGTTCTGTAATTAGGTAAGATAAAAATCAATTGGAGTAAGATTCTTGTGTTCACTAATTAAAACATTAAAATTAATTCCTTTAATGTAGCATACGTTAATGTCAAATACCCGAGATCCAAAAAAAATCATTTTTTATTCTAATAGGTGAAAATATGTTTATTCCTTTTGATGAATAATTGTCGCTTCGCTGTGAAAGTGTTTCGAGAATGTTATCATACAAGTATCAAAAACATATTGGCCTCTCCTCAGTACAGATACTGGAATGTCTTTTTAAACTACCACTTTGCGAGAAAGATTTCTTGCACAAATCACAAACGTATGGTTTTTCTTTGGTATGAATACGTAAATGAGTTCTAAACGCACTATTGCTACTACATGCGTATTTGCAAATTTCACAAACATAAGGTTTTTCCTTAGTATGGATGCGCAAATGTACTTTTAAGTTACTATTATGAGTGAAAGATTTCTTGCAGAATTCACAAATGTAAGGATTTTCGTTTGCATGAAGAAGTAAGTGATGTTTTAAGTCAATTCTTCCGGAAAATGCCTTATTACAAATTTCACAAACATACGGTCTTTCTTTGGTATGAACTCGTAAATGACATCTCAATGAACTATTGTCGCGGAAAGCACAATTGCACATTTCACAAACATAAGGTTTTTCTTTGGTATGAGTACGGTAATGTTTTCTAAGCGAACTGTTTTGACTGAAAGCACAATTGCACACTTCACAAACATAAGGCTTTTCTTTGGTATGAATTTTCAAACCTCCGTTAGTAGAAAAGCATTTTTGGCAAACGTCACAAATATAAGGCTTCTCATTAGTGTGAATACGTAAATGAACATTTAAATCAGATTTTTGAATAAAAGTCTTATTACATACTGGACACGGATAAAATCTCTCATTTGAATGAAACTTTAAATTTCTATTTAATTTCTTTTTGTATGAAATTGATTTCACGCAAATTTCGCAAGTGTGTGCTACCTTCCGTGCTTGAAAACACTGATGTTCTGTTAGAGTGTCCATCGAAAAAAACAAATTTTGGAATTTATTGCAAGTAAAAAGTTTATCTTTGTAATGAATTGCTAAATGCCTCTCTGTTTCTTTGGAGCATCTGCTTTTTGGCACAAATGACATTCAATACTTTTCTTGTCAATAATATTTAATTAAATGATAAATCATCAAGTCCTTCTTACCTACAGTCTTGTCACTTGTCTCAGTGTTCAAAACTTTTTCACGGGGATGTTTGCATACGAATATATATAAGTGTTAAATACCGAGCTGCAATTAACACAAAAGTAATACTAATCATTTGCATTCAGTGATAAAAAAAAAATATTGAAATTTTTCCAACTATATATAAAATGAAATGTAATTAACACATCACTAACTTGTCAATCCAGTATAAACTGACATAACAATCAGTTCAAAATGAAACTTAACATAAAATTTATCATTAATATTTTTTTAAAAAAAATTTACGTTCAATGTGTGGCTTGGATTTAGCAACAACCTTTATTTAAAGTAGATATCCATGTTTTACCAATATGAGAATTGTACCTAATAAATAAGTTATTTTTTAATTTATAAAATGTAATAATGAAAAATATTGACAATAGGAAAACTATTAATATAATAAGGAATTGAAACTTTCCTCAAGGGTATATGTATAGGAACATAAGGCTTTTTTAGAAACGGTATAAACATATAGGAAGGAGGTGAGATCACTTGTTTTTTTCTTATGTGTTTGTTCTACCATAAATATCCTAAAACCGCATTAGCCTTGTGGTTGTTTCCGCGCTCGGCGGATTTTGCTGAGTCGTGGGTTTCAAACTTGATGCCACTAAAGACCAGCCGTGTTGCCGCGATTGATGCACTTAACATATGCTGAGGTTCAAATCTTTCCGTTGGCGTGGTGGGGAAGTACCACGTCACGTGTCGTTCTCGTCTCTAGATCGAGGTTCGCTGCAATTATCTCTCGTGTAATTAAGAAAAAAAAAACTTTTGTTTTTTTAAGTTCGAGAATTCATCATTAATTGTAAATAACAACGGAAAGATTGATAATAAATTCCTGGTAAGAGATTATTTTAATTTTAATCTGCTAACAGGATAATTCAATTCGACCAGTCTTTTTACTGAAACTTTTGAAACAAATGATCTAAAAATTTTAAACTGACACGAATCATTTATTGCTACTAAAAATTATATATTTGATTGGGGTCATGTAAAATCTTTTCAGCTGATTGGATTTCAGAAGTTCGCTTCTTTTCTTAAAAAAACGTATTGCACATAAATATATTTTTTTCATTTTTCGTTATTAATGACTTATATAAAACAAAATGTTCAGACATTTAATGTTTATGATATACAGAGAAACATGATAAACAATTCCACAAAATTCGTATTGGTCTTATGCATAGAGTACCTAACCACAGTATGAAAATTTTTAGACCATATACGTCTACATTAAATTTGTTAAGATGTTTTAAAATAATTTTTAAAATGAAATCATGTTTTACATATGTGTTTGTGTAAGTGTTTGTGTGGTATGAAATGACAAATTCATCATTTTCACAAACGCAACAAGATATTATTGAAGAAATTAAAAGAAACATCTCTTTCTGCAATTCCTGTTGCTTCATGAGATTTAAGATCCATGTATTGACCGAGTATGACAGAATAGTCCCACTGTAGCTCATGCATCTCATAAGAGGCAACGAAAATGGGTTCCCATTGTCGGGGAGAATAGCCGAGCACCCTGCCTTTAAAGATTATTTCAGGGGACCTCAGGGACTTACCTTCTGTAGGTAAGTACGGGCATCATGGCCCCGAGCAGCCCAAGTGATCTTTTGCTCTCCCATGGGGTTCACTGTCTTCGACAAACACGAGTGATGCCTCCCCGACTTATTCTAGCGATCCTTCTCTATTTTCGGCCGTTTTCTTGTCAACCAATCTTTGTCCTATTTTTTCTTATTTTTCTCCGTTTAGACCGTAATCAACACTTGTTTGTCTCAGCATTGCCACAACTGTCTCTTTCGGCCACAACCTTTACATGCATTTATTCCTTCTCTACTTTTAATTTTTATGGCATCAATGGATTGAATGTTTGTTAACTTCGCCCTTAGAATTAGAGAGATGGTAATTGTCACAGTCAATTACTCAGGACAATACCAGATGCATATCCCATATTTCGCCAACTGAAGATCTCGGAGAATCAAAAGGCGTAACTTGCAACATCCTGCTGTATGTCTGGTTGTTTCGAAGAATAAGGGCTCCCATCAACGAGTCGAAAGAAGAAAAAATGCTGATCACGAACTCGTCACAATGACCACTAGACATCCGCAGCCGAAATTTTTAATACAAATTTTTATAGATAAGATATTCGAAATGAAAGTGATGCTAGATTTCGTTTAAGTTTGTATTTAACATTAATAATTAGCATAACATTGTGTCTCTTTTAACGTCAAGGTACCGCCAATATTCTTCATTACAGATTTTTAAAGGAATTGATTTCATCGTTGCACGTAAACATTGGTGGGAAAAAAAACACCTTTAAAATCGTTTGATCTAATATTATTTCAAAAGTAAAAAAGTTCCCTGAAGTTTAAAAGACGGTTATACTTGATATATAATTTCCCTTTTTCTACTTTTTTTAGTCTGCATTCATGATTTTTATTTTTTATGTATACAGTATACATATGCACTTATAATTTATTACAATAGTAATCAATTCCTGAAAGGGTATGTTTTGCACATAAAAGGGTTCTAATTCCTTAGAATTTGGAAAAATATTTTTACATTCTTGTAAAAATAAAGTAGAAGAATTCTTATTTTGATTATTGTTGAAGAAAAAAATATTATTGATAAATGGGTTTGATGAAAAATGTTTTTTAAATTTTTATTTCTTGATCATTGATTCGCTGTTTATTAATTTCGCCCTCAGAAGCAACGAGATCGCTATTTACGACGAACCTCGTAACTTCGAACCTTGGTCTAGTGACGAGGAGGGCATTTAACAAGATCGCACCCTCTTCACACTCTCACATAGCGCTAAGGGGTGAGCTAGAAGCCTTCACAGATTTAATATGCATTAGCGCTGCTATGCGGCAGCTAATTAAAGACGTCAGGACTTGTGCCCAAGACTCGGCAGAAACGGCGCCAGCACACGTGTTCTTGACGATGACCCTTACCACGACAGCAGTAAGCAACGAGACAGGGCCCAGGTAACCTAGTGGTCATGGTCACGGACACGCTTCCCGGACTTTTCAACGAAACGGGGGCTCGAACGTCGATGCCACTTAAGAATCGTCTTATAGCTGGAACCTCATGCGAGTTAAATCTATGAAGGCTCGAAGTCATCCCATTGGCATGGTTTGGAAGTTAGGAGTGGGGATAGTATCTCTTGTGTCATCCTCGTCACTTGACCGGTGTTCAAAATTAAGAGGTCTGTCGCCAATAGTCCTTGAGTTACTACCAGTGCTACTTTATTAAAACCAACCAAATCAAACTTCCGAATATTTTTTCAGCCATCCGGTATTTTTGGTGCTTAACAATTTAAGTCTTCTCATTAGTTTTCATTTTGTTAACTTTTTGTCTTTTGAAAAAAGTTTACGTTATTCTTAATAAAACATTGGATTTTAGTCTTATCCCTATGTTGAAAGAGTTTAAAATTAAAACCACAATGCTATAGTAATAAGAAAACGCAATGTACTTTAAGGGAAATGATATAATTAATTGAAAAAAAATTACGTTTAAATGATTTTTGAGTGTCTGAATAAAAAAAAAAGCAGCAATTTATACGAAAGTTTTAAATCTCGAAATGATGTTGCAATTACAAAGCCTGATTCTCAAAAGCTTTTCTTAATATTTGAATAAGAATATGTATTTTATAAAAGCATATTTTATTATTGAAACACACTAGACACAATACAAATCCATACGAAAAGTATGACGAGAGAATTTAATAATTCGAAAAGTTTTGATTTTTCTAAGAAGTAAATCCATATGGTAAATAAAACATGATAAAACGTAATCGTACAGGATTTCATTTATTAATATAACTTAAACTAGAATGTCAAACATCCTGAATGTATTGTTTGTTTATTGAATATCATTGCAGTCATTTCACAACATTTGAAGGTTTTGAGTCAACCTCGGTATGGAATTGTTACAGAGCTAGAGGCGATAGATCTCACGAATAACAATATCTAATTTATTACATCAATCTTGTATTTTTTTTTTCATCTGAGTTTCTCAAGGTTTCGTTTTATTAACGTCGCACTAGAAGCAACATGACGGCTATTGATGAATGACATTGTAAATTAGAATCTCGTTTAAATGACGAGGATGACTCCTGAGAAGGCATAAAACATCCCCTCCTATATTCCACTACAGTCCAACTTGAAGACTTTACTCCCCGACAGATTTAACGTGCATCGGCCCCTGTTACACGTTAAGTGACGTGAAGGCTCGAACCCAAGACTCGACGAAAACCGACGGCCGAAAATTTTCGATCGTGACCTATGGGCTTCCGCGGCCCTGAGTTTCTGGAGAACATTTAAAACCCTTTTAAATTAAATGCCCTATTTATTAAATAATTTAATAATGCAATTTTTTTTTTTTTTTTTTTTTTTTTTTTTTTTTTTTTGAAAACATGAATATTTCACATTTTCACTTTTATAATGCACTTAGGTTAAAATGAACAAATTTGAAGAACTGAGGGAAAATTTGTAGTTTGTACTGATAAGGTACAATCTTCAGTTTATTACTCACTCTTCTAACTTCTTTTTCATGCCGCTTGAGAAAAGTGTCGTCTCTTTGATTGTGACGTGTGGCAATAGAGAAGAGAAACTTAAAAAAAATTGCTTATCTTATAGATTGATAAAATTAGATTTTGGAGAAGTCTTAATTTGTTTTCATGTGCCCAAGTGAACGTGGTCATGGTGGCAGACTCGTGGCCGGCCTATTTCTATCGAGTCTTGGGCTCCTGATGCTTCTAAACGTCTGCCGTATAACGGAGCTGATGCACGCTGAACCTGTTGAAGGTCCCAAGTCCTCCCATCTGCCTGGTGTGGTAATTTAGAGAAGATAGTTCCCGGGTGCTCTCCATGTCACTTGACCGAGACTCAAAATTCCATCAATTACCCTCATGTTGCTTCTCAGTGCGATTCTAATAAACCATCAGAGTCACATATTTTGTATTATTATTTTTTTTTTAATTTTCTGCTTCACAGGGGGGTTAACAAGAAATCAGGCTCTTTAACTATTCTTCTTCATCTCCATTGATCCTTTCAATTAAATCTCTGGTTACTTCTAAATAATATTGTTTGATTTGAAGGATCTCTCCCGATGGATTACACATTACTTAAGTAGACTGGAAAAGGGTTGTTGAAGAGTGGTGAAAAGCATAGAAGTTAAAATTTTCATACATAGTTTTAAGACATTGATTAAAACATCGTGAAAGAAGGATTTTTTCTTGGATATACATTAATCCGGAACTTATAAACATGACATTTTTATTTAATGAAAAATATATTTGAATTTAAAAAAAAATCATTTAATTTGAAATGAATCGAAATAAAATTACTAAAAATGGTAAAAGTATTTTAAAATTATAAGATATTTATTACTTGAAATGTAATTAAATAAACACACTTCAGACTTTTCCTATTTATGAGTGCATTTCCTATACAGATATATTTCATACCCTACGTTTCAGTACGCTAATTATTCATTACAACATTTTGAATTACAAACTAGAAATAATAATAATAAAGGGGAATAATAATAAGAAGAAGAAGAAGAATAATAAAGACTAAAATAATATTTGTAAGACAGTTTTGAAAATATAATTTATGAAGGATATTGAAATGTAAGTAAACAATACCATTACAGTCATAAACAAGTTATGAAAAAATCTCAAATATTAAAAAAATACTCATCTGATATAGAAAAATAAGTATGGAATCTTATCAGTATGATATGTATTTTGGTATTCGGGCCGGAGAACAGTATCGAAATAGTTCCAAAAAATAGTATCAAATAGTTAGCAATTACTCAAAACAGAAGAGGAGAAATATGTATACATAAATGCCTGGTCATGTGATTAAAATGTCAAAAAATAAATAATTCATCTATACAAATCAATGTGCAGAACTGGAACAAATGTTCACAAACATAACAGGAATGAGTGTCTATGTATCGGTGTTTAAAGACAAATTTTGTTTGTGTTTCTCCAATATATAACATTTGCGAGTAATCTCTGGATCTCTATTTGTCGTAGTCAAGGTTTTTACTTTCATAGTGTTTTTTTTTTTTTTTTTTTTGCCTTTTAAATGTCACTGGAAGTGAAAAAAGGATATCAACAAAAGATTCCATCGAAAATCCAGCATCTGGCAAAGAAATAAAAGCAAAATTGAACAGTAAGCAAATCACGTTTAAACGCTGAGAGTGGGAACCTCATCAGAGGTATTAAGAAACAACGTCCTCCTTTTATCTCTGAAGATTTTGATAAAAATGACAGGAAAAAATTCAAATAATCACATATCAAAAATAATGATATTCAAGAACAATAATTCATTTATTACTCATCGGATTAAAATTCCATTGCTAAACACGGGACAGAAATTCCATTGCTAGACACGTGATTGAAATTAAATTGCTCTACAAGGGCTTGGAATTCTACTGTGAAACCAGAGATTGTAATTTTAAAACACAGCAACAAAACGAATGAAAAAAATAGCAATGCACAAATATTTCATCCTCTTTGTCTTCTTTTTTAACAATATTTTTAATTCAATACTTGAAATAATGAGAATAAATGTTTATAAAAATAATAAATGTATTAAAGATAATATTTTGCAATAATATCGAAATAGGGCCATAAAATAGTATCGAAAATTTGAGCAATCACTCAAAAAAAAAAGAAATTGGGCAAATATATATATATATATATATATATATATATATATATATATTGTACTGTATTGAGAGATATTAATAAAAGTAATGACTTGTTTTCCGGACATCACATTTATTTGCGCACATCCAAATAACATTGTAGTTTCTTCACAGCAATTTCTTTGGCAGCGCACTCTTTCTCTGTAATAGAATATCGCCACTCAGTTCCTGAAAACTTTTTTCTGAAAATATCAGAAACGATACACTTTTTCTCAAAAGAATTTCTCTTTTTCTTACAATTTAATTCATTATCTTCACATTTACTAGTCTCATATACCTTGTCACCATTGATAGCCACACCCTCATCAGACCTAGGGAAGTTCACGAAATATTTTGAACAAATTTTCTTAGAAGAATGCATTTTTTACAGCATTTCTCTCTTCTTGAACAACAAGTGCCATCCTGACCATCTCCTTCCTTTGAACTCGATGCCTCAGATCCAGCAAAAGCGACACCCTGATCTGCCCCATTGTTCAGTTCAGGATTTTCATTCATTTCATCAAAACAATCTTCATTCAGTTCACGCTGAACATGACTTTTGGAACTTGTTCAACATTTTCAATCCTGTTTTCAGGTTCAACATTTTCTGCATGGACAATTACTGGTGGGACTGCAAGTGGTTCTGTACAGAATTCCTTCAAATTAACTTTGATTAATTCTTTGATTTCAAAATCTTCACTAGATGGTAGTAAAATCTCTTCATCAATTTTGGAATCGGGTATTTCTTCTTTAGGATTAAAATGTGGCACGACATCATGAATTTTGTTTTTCTCCGGTTGATCAGATAACTGCATGGATTTTCTGGGTGGTATACCAGCAGCTCTTAATTCCAGTTCCATTTTTTTCAGCTCAAAGGCTCTAACTCGTGCTCTCTCTTCCAGATCTGTCTTCCTTTCTTCTTTTTCCCGTTCTTCTTTTTCCAGTTTTTCTTTCCTCTCTCGTTCTTCTTTAATGGCACAAAGTAATCCAAGTGTAAATTCCTCATCGTAATCAGGACTTTCAACAATTAGTTTATGCAAATGAAAATCTTAAATTCAGGTTTAACGATTAAACCCAATTCTTCAGCTAACACTTGTAAATCCTGTTTCTTACTTCTAGCTAAGAAAGCCATGTTGGAGAACTTTTACTTGTATGTGAAATTAAATAATTTCGATAAATGAACGTTGAAACAAAACAGCTTTAAAGAAAGCCACTCGGAAAAGATGACGCTAATTCTTGAATAAACAAAGCAGTATATGATGTCAGAACAGCACAGAAAACAGTCCGCAGAAGGAAAAAAAAATGGCGCATGAAATCGAAGAACTTTCACTACCAGATAATCCTTCGGACAAAAGGAAAAAAAAAAACAAATTCAGCAACAGGTAATTTTTACCAAACAACTTCTTCAGGCAATTCAAAATATCTTCATTTTCAATATAGAAACTCAGAAGACCAGCATTATTTGATTGAGGTAAGCACTCCAATTCTTCTTGTGGAGACCAGCACTACCGCCATTCGAATAAGCACATCTGAATTTCAACTATCTTCGGTGGAAC
The DNA here is from genome assembly GCA_019974015.1 of Nephila pilipes. Lineage (NCBI taxonomy): Eukaryota > Metazoa > Arthropoda > Arachnida > Araneae > Nephilidae > Nephila > Nephila pilipes. The sequence goes on from BMAW01049568.1 coordinate 10,004, forward strand.
CTCCAAATAATAGTCTGTACTGTATTGAAGACTATTAATAAAAATGACTTGTTTTCAGGACATCACATTTATTTGTGCACATCTTTTCAAGCATAAATTCAAGACACAAATTTACATAAGCACCACTTTCTTCAACGTTCGTCTTTATCTCTTGGAACCAAACTCAAAACTAAATTTTATATCCGTTGCCAATAAATTATCTAAAATCAAAACTATGATCTCTGGTGTTGCCAAAAAAAAAATCTTAATAAAGAATATTGAAAAAGGTATTACTTTAAGTTTAAATCGTCTACTTTTAAAAGTAGAATAGGTAATGTCTTAAATAAAGTATCACATTAGATTAAATCGTCTGCCTTTAAAAGTCGAACAGATAAATCTTAAAAAAAGTATCACATTAAATTAAATCGTCTGCCTTTATAAGTTGGACAGATAATATCTTAAAAAAAGTATCGCAATCGTTTGTTTTTAAAAATTGAATATGTCACAATATATATATATAAATGTCAGGTGATGTGATCAACATAGCAAAAAGAAAAGAATTTACACATATAAATCAATGTTTAGAGCTACAAGAGAGTTTACGAACATAAAAAGAAATAGCATAAGTGTATTGGTGTTTACAAATAAATTATGTTCGTTTTTCTCTATTATACAATATTTGCAAGAGATCATACCTTGTCTTTTTATCACAGTCAAGGTATTTACTTTTATAGTATTTTTTCCATTGAAATGTCGCAGGAAGAGTAAAAAAAGACGTCAACAAAAGAATGCCTTAAGAAACAAGCATCTGAAAACGAAATAATTACAAAAGTGAACAGGAAACAAATCATGATAAAAAAAGAAAAGCTGCAGCCATGCTGGAAAAACTTTTTATGTGGTTTTTGATGTATACTTTATGTGAGATAATTAAATGAAAATAAAGGATACATTACAGTTACAAACAAGTTCCGAAATAATCTAGAATTTAAAAAAATATATTAATTATAATATGGAAAAATAAGCATGGAATTTGACCCTCGGGACATAATATAGTGTCGAAAAGTATAGAAAAATAATATTGAAATAGGGCCAGAATATACTACCGAAAAGTTAGCATCACTTAAAAAAAATGATGAGGAAAAAGTGTATGAAAATATCATGTCGTGATCAATATAGCAGAAAAAAAAATTTATTTATCCATATTAATTAATACGAAGAACTGCAAGAAATGTATACAAACGTAAGAAAAATTAGTGTAATTTTTTAGGTGTTTACAAAAAAATTCAGTTTGTGTTTCTCAATTGCAAAACATTTGAAAGTGACCTCATAATCTTTCCTTTTCGCATTGAAGACTTTTACTTTCCTTATGTTTCTTCCTTGAAAATTTCTCTGGAAGTGAAAAAAAAAGATATCGATAAAAGAATGCTTTAAAAGTAAGCAGCACCTGAAACAGAAAGGAATGCAAAAGTAAAAAGGAAACAAATCATGAATAAAAGTAAAGAGTGGGAACCATATCAAATGCAAAAACAAACATCCTCTTCCTATATACCAACGAGCTTTTAGCAAAAATGATGAAAAAAAGATTCAAATAATAACACATTTAAAAAAAAGGTATTAAAGAAAAATAATTCATTTATTAAGCATCGGATTGAAATTCCATTGTTAAAATGGTTTCGGGATTCCATTGTTAGACACAGGATTGTAATTCAATTGTTAAACCTCAGTTTGAAATTTTAAAATACAGAAATAAAACGAAAGAATAAAACTAAAATGCCGAAATTTTTCATTCTATACGTTTCAATAAGCTAATTAATCCTTGCAACATTTTTATTTGCATACAAGAAAAAATAACAATAAATAGGTAAAATAGAATTGATAGTAATAAAGGTAGTTTTTAAAAAAAATATTGTAACTGGTTAATGTGGTTTTGGATACATAATTTGTGTGTGATATTTCAATGTAAATGAACAATACATTACAGTCATAAATAAGTTGCGAAATAATCGCAAAAATTAAGAAAATAATTATATTACATGGAAAATTCAGTCTACTCAGTGGAATCTAGTCCTCCGGCCATAAAATTGTGTCGAATAGTTAGCAATCACTCAAAAAAGAGGAGAAAGCAAAAAAAAAAAAAAAAATACAAATGTCAGATGAAGCGATCAACATAGAAATATATATATATATATATAACACATCGATCAATAACTCCGAGACTAACTCAGAGAATGCTCGTAGTAAACCAGTAACCAGGTCTTTCTAGAGTACTAACCTTTGCTTGAAGTGTCAAAATTTTAAGTCGATCGGACCAGGAAAAGGTTTTGAAGTGAAGTGAAAAGGTTTTTCCAATGGTAAAGCTGATTGCTTTCGATGGAACAAAACAGCAACGAGTCGATGATTGAAGCTGTTTATCGCTATTTACTCGCAACAAAAAGATTTCTTGCGAAAAAAAAAAAGATTTGTTGTTGAACGATGTATCACCCTAAAGGTGATTAACAAAAGGTGTTATGTTGATGAATAAAAAAAATTTTGCAAAAAAAATGTTGTTTTCAATGTTAGACTCGGAGTTATTGATCGATGGTTAATGCTGCATCATCGAAAGACAATAGTTTTTACGGAGATACTAAACATAAAACTTTGAAACCGTTTTAAAATTTATAATTTTGCACAAAATTACGTTCTTTTTTATAATTCATGCGATGGTATTGAGGAATGTATGTATTGTCTTTATAGACAATGGTCATAATACGATTCCTATTTTTTGGCCGTCAGTGTTTCAGTCATGTCGTGTGTTCCATTCTTGAATCCACTGAGGATCCCCAAAATATAGGAGCTAATTAATTACCTTAATTCTGTCGCCGATTAAGTTCACAAGATGGCTTAGCGTAGATTGGGTGTGCCAGCTTGGTTGTCGACCGCCTCGTCTGACCGTGGCTTAAAGGCTTATTTGACTGTGATTGGCAAACTAGGGTTTTTCTAAGCTCCTTTTAGAAAGTGAATCTCCCTTGGTTATAATAACGAGGTAAGAATGGAGCTTTATGGAATATGTAAACAGTTTTAATTGAATTTTTGATTTTATTCAAAACATAATTCTGTTCGTGACTCTTACATTGATTACCCTGACATAGCAAAATTTTCTCTGAAGTTCCGCTTGCCCGCTTTGAAGTCATATTTGTAAGAATGATTCCTTGAAAGATCTCCTAGAAGAACTAGGCGGGAAATTAAAAAGTTACAAAACAAAAAGATGGCATAAGATATTTGAATTTATGCATTTCCCCCACATTCTAGGAAAAAGGTCTTCAACTGAAATTAATTTCCATTTAGATTATCTATGAAAAATGTGTGGCTCCCTGAAATGTAAAAGTCTTTGGCTGGATTATTATGCAAAAAATACGGTCCGTTTTTGCAGAATAGCTCTTAACCGAAGAATAATTGATTAATTATTTACTAACGTCTTATTAAGAAATGACACAACATAACATGTTTACTAGTGGTCCTCCCTTACATCCGGACAAGATTCTCATTAGAGAAAAAAAGGACTCGTGAGAAAAAGCAAGCAATATTTCTATTTCCCGTGAACCGTGGCCTTTTAGAGTCCAATATATATATATATATATATCTGGGAAACCAAATATATTCCCACATCATATGAATATTTTTGTGGGTGACATTTCCTTTTCGGGTTGGAGCACTCAGTGACCAATAACTCAGTTTATTGCATTCAGCTATCCAAACAAAATAAAGGATTATGACCCATCGTTTTAGAAGAGGCGTGGTCAATTTCCTTTCCTCAAAAGCTAACTCTGAGAAGAGACATTAGATATCTGTTAAATGTTCCACTACAGCGAAGTGTCCAATGACCTTTCTAGAAAGCAACTTGCCTCCAAAATGTCACATTTGCGTAGCAAATATACGTACCATTAAACTTTTTATTTTGAAAATATAATTTTTAATACTTGAATTAACTACAATAAATTAGTGCAAATAGTTCTTTCATTTAAAGTAAACTATGTAAAACCGTACCTGAAAAAAAGAACATTAATCACGCATATTAAACGCTTCCTTGCTTGCATATGCATCTAAGTCAAACCTTTCCTCTACTCTTCAATAACAATTTTCTAATCTACATTAATCACATCTTATCCATTGTTAGATATTTTCAACTCAAAAAACATCACTTAAAAGTACCCATAGTATTAGTTTAAGGGAGATTGCTTTTCGGGTATTCAAGCTGTTTCTCAGTAATTAAAAATAATAATACAAAATATGTGACTGTGATTGTTCATGAATATCGCACCGAGAAGCAACACGTGCTATTAGCTATGGACCTCATAATTTTGAGTCTGGATCAAGTGACAAGAACACCCAAGCTGGTAGTTCACTCTCCAAACTTCCACACTATGCAACCGGGACTGAAACTTTGAACAGGTTACGTATGCATCAGTTCCTTTATAAGGAGGGTTTTTAGTGGCGTCAGGAATCGAGCACATGACGCCATAGAAACAGCGCCGGATGCTAGTTGCCACCATAGTTTCCATGCTAATACGGCCACTTGGGCAGATGAAAACAAATTTCGTGGTCACCAAAACCTGATTTTAGCAGTCTACAAAATGAGTAATTTTTTTAAGTTCCCCTTCTCTGTTGCCACACGTTACAGTGATGTCTCTTTTTACATAGCAAAATAAAAAGTCAACATTTTTAACATTTCAAAGTTTCAATTTCGTTAATAGAAGCAGCACAAATTTTATATTCTGTACATTTCATGTTATTTACGTCTTATAAAAAACTAAACTGCATGTTTTTGAAATAATTCGACTTTAATTATTTTCATTATCTTTCGTTTTTTAAAAGAATAGTAAGAACAATAAATATGAGTAGTTTTTCGAGTGCATACAAGAACAATCGCCCGCTGAAAAGAAATTAGTGTGGTCGGATGAATGGGAAAAAATGTTTAAAAATACTTTAAAAACAAAAATTAAAAATAAACACAACTTTTTAAGGCTTAGATGAAACATAAACAAGAGGATCTTGTTTGGTCACAACATATATCTTGGATGTACGACACGAACGTCTCATTCATTCTTTACACCCTTGTGAGTAAACAACTTTCGGCTTGTCGTCTTAGATCGTTTGAAAGGGAAAAAATATTGTTTAAGTAGTTTCTGAACGTCCTCCAATTCGTGAAAGTCTCCTCATTATCATCAAACCATAGTCTAGATATTCCAGTGAGGTAGAGAACGACATTCGCCGGACAGATTTGTTCGTCCCAGCGGTAATAGGATGCGATCCGTTCATAGTCCTTGAGCCCTTTACTAGTACCTTGTTTGTCGTCGCCGGAAAAGACGCAAGAATTTCTAGGTAGCTGGTGGGTCAGCAACAGTACTGGAGAGCTGTTGGGTGAAGCTGTAAACTTCGGCTCTGAGTTGTCAGACATCGTTGGGTCAGTCAACTTTTTTAAGCGTCTACTTGAATTTGTAATGTGGCCAAATTCAGGGGGGGACTTTTAAGGCATAGACATCTGCGTAGTTGTTCCGTAGTCACGTCGGTTACCCCGCGTCTACACCAAAAACATCGCCTAGAAAGAAAGCTAACTAAGGACTACGAAATAAAACGAACGAAGTTAGGTTGGTTATACTTTATTAACATTGCACTAGAAGCAACACGAGGGCTATTGGCGACGGTCCTCGTAATTTTGAAAATAAGTCAAGTGACGAGGACGACCGGCACCCCTCTCTTCCAACTTCCTCACCACACCAACGTTAGGACTTTGGCCCTAACTGATTTAACGTACATCAGCCCCGGCTACACGGTGGGTCTTAAGTGACATCAAGGCCCGACTCGCCGTAAACTGCCAACCGCGAGTGTGCGGCCATGATCAAACGAACTTTATTACTCAAGAACGGAAATTAGTGTCAATAACTTTAAATTGAACAATAAAAAGATTGGAATTAAAGGTTAATATAATTTGACTACAATTGAAGATAATAGGATACAAAATATATATAAGACCACAGGAATATGAAAACCCAACTGCCAGCTCAGCGAGAGGTTTATATACATGAAGAAGGAGGTTCACTTCGCTTCAGTTCACGCATACTTTCGATAGGATGCCCAGCGTGATTGAATACAGGTTTATAGCTCAAGAGCCACTTCTTGCTCTAGCGCCATTGACAGAAAATGTGTATCGCTACCATATGTATTAAAAGACTAAAAAGAAAGAAAGAAACTTCAAGATTCTTTATATAATAGTAAAATTCGTTCATGAATTAAAATTATAAGCACATTTTTTAAAAATACAATTTGTTTTATATTTCACATTAACGAAATAAATGTACAATATTTTTTTTCTATCATCTTTTTCACGATTTCACTTTCGAATACTTGAAAAATTTAATAATTTTATCGTTGTTTTCGTCTAAGTTGTATATTCATCATTTGTGAATATACTTTTTTTTTTAAAAAAAAAAAAACTTAAATTGCTTTTCAATATATTTATACATAAATTTGCGAAATTTACGAAAACAAATGCGATAATTAAAAATCATTATTCTTTGGTGACTCGTAATCTTTTTAATTTATTAAAAAATTACTATAATGCAAAATTCTTTATATTTAAGAATTTTAAGTAAGTTATTTTATTCTAAATAATAATTTATAATAGCTTTTATAAATTATTATTTAGTGAAAAATAATAGAGTGAAAAAGAAACTTTAAAGTTCAACTTTACTTACATCACATCACAAAATAAGCTACTCTTTAATAAACCTAGTAAAAATTAATTTGAGACTAAAATTTCATTAAAAGGAAAATTAACATCTTTTAATATTGAAAAAAATATCGCATCCTTACAGAAAAGACATAAGCAAATAAATTCTATTTCGAATCAGAAAAATTTATTTTCTCATTCATAGAGATATTACAAATATAAAAGTAATTTATGATAATCATATTACTTTGACATAACAAAACTTTGAAATTTATTACTCACATTAAGAGAAAATACATAATTAAATGTCTAAAATGTTATTCCACATCCAAGAATAAGGTCGCCAAGAAGAGATCAAGAACTCTTATCGTTGATACCGCATTATTTTATTCCAAAAACTGCATTTAACGAATAAATCTGTGCATTCACATATTTCAATCCATCATCGATCAGTCCTTCTTCCGGAAATTATAGTCCATGAATCAAATTCAAAAGCTAATTCTAAAAAAGTTGCATAAGTCAAAAGTAATTATTCGTAATTAAAAATTTCATGGCTTGAATGCCTCCACGTGAGACTTTTTTTTTTTTATGGCAAATATGTAAATCATATTTCAAACCAAAACCGGACAGAACGATATCATGAAGTTTTTTTTACTCAATTTTAAACTTTCTGCATACTCTCCCTTTTAGTATGAAGACGCAAATGTTTTTTTAAGCCTGAAATATGAGAAAACGCCTTGCTGCAAAGTTCGCAAATATGAGGCTTTTCCTTATTATGAGTAGGCAAATGTGATTTTAAATGTTCATTACGAGAGAAAGTTTTGTTACATATTTCGCACATATAAGGCTTTTCCTTAGTATGAATAAGATAATGTTTTTTTAAGTTCGAACAAAAAGTAAAAGCTCTACTACACAATTCGCAGATATACGGCTTTTCGTTTGTATGAATACGCAAATGTGTTTTTAAAATAGAACTACTAGAAAAAGCTTTGTTGCAAATTTCACACTTATAAGGCTTTTCCTTAGTATGAGAACGCAAATGAACTGTTAAGCCCACATTACGACGGAATGATTTACTGCAAATTTCACATACATAAGGCTTTTCATTCGTGTGAATACGCAAATGGTTTTTTAAGTCCCCTAATTGAAAGAATGCCTTTTTGCAAATTTCGCAAATGTGAGACTTTTCATGAGTATGCAAACGCAAATGTAATTTTAATTCCTGAATACGAGCGAAAGTTTTGTAGCAATATTCGCAAGTATGAGGTTTTTCCTCAGTATGAATAAGAGAATGACTTTTTAAACCCTCTTTTCGAGAGAAAGCCTTACTGCAAATTTCGCAAACATGAGGTTTTTCTTTCGTATGAACTATCAAATGACTTTTTAATTTCCATCTCCGAGAAAACTCTTTACCGCAAATTTCACAAACATGAGGTTTTTCTTTCATATGATATAAGAGATGACGTTTTAAGGTCCATCTCCGAAACAACTCTTTACCGCAAATTTCACAAACATAAGGCATATTTTTAGAATGAAAATGTAAATTTTTGCTGTAAAATGAAATTTAGTAGAAAATCTGCTTTTATAAAGGTCACAAATATTAGATTTAACGTCTGTGTGAGTTTTGTAATTGTATATTTACGCTTGAACGGTTCATAAAGGTTTTCCAAAAATAAAAATAATAAATTTCTCTTTGAAGAGAGTGAATGCTTAAATCAACTTTTAAATCACTCAAAGAATACGATTTTATGGAAATTTCACAATAGTATATAACATCTGATTTATGAATACATTGATGAATTTGTCGAAATGATTGTCGCATTTATTGCTTCAAAGCAATTCTTCCTTCACTGAATTGATAAAGTCTTCTGAAAGCCGTCTTCAAGGAAAATGTCTTTTAGCAAAATTGATATTCATTAATTCAGTTGTCTATATTGATGAAGAAACTGCGCTTTCAGTGCTTTTTAATTAAATTCTTGCCACCTGCTTTTCAATGTACGTAAAATTCTTGACAACTGTTTTTCAATCTATGTTAAATTTTGCTTGAATCTTGAAACGTTCTTACAAAGATATAGTCAATTTTAATGCCTAAGGGCAAACATCATACAAGTACTAGTTATATCCCACTCGTAAACATGAACCGTTGTCCTTTAATGTTGGTCTCTTTATACTTCTGTAGATTTTGGCTTCGATGTAGCAACATTAAATCCTAGAACAGTAAAGTAGCTTTAATTATTATAAGTTATTTATCAACAAAGGGGTTAAACTGAAAATAAATAAAACGATTTAAAATTATAAAATAGAGAATAGTCTTAAAAAGAATATCGTACTGATGAAATGAAAATATTCCTCAAGGACATTTTAAAAGATCTTTTCCACTTAATATTTAGGAAGGTAGAAGTATTCAGATTAAGTAAAAATTAAAAAAAAATGTCCCACATAGGATACTGTTTGCTTTAAAAGGCATCATTCTTCTGAAACGAATCATTATTTTCAAAAATATTTGAGAAAATTAACTTTCGCTGCAAAAAAAAAAAAAAAATCAAAGATTGTCATTGGTTTTCTGGTTCAACCGTCATCATTTTAATCTCTGGAAAGAAAAATAACACAACCATAAATTCGCTTAAGTTATTTACCTCATGACAAGAAAATATTAAAAATACATGGAGAAACTATTGATGTAAAAATATGTATTGTTCACTACCTAAACGATGATGGGGGAGGGGTCTCGCTTGTCTCCTAACTTAACATTAGAAATAATTCATAAATTATTTTACTAAAATGTATAGAAAAAAATAACTCTTACAAAATAGGGGTCATTCATCTTTCTAGTAACTTGCATTTGATCCAAGTCAGCTGTGTTAAGCCTAGGTAATAAAGGTCGAATTTTTAGGATGTACTGGGAGTTTAATGTGAGAATATTTTGAAATACACACCTCGAGTTCACAAAGATTAAAATTGTGCTCATGCTAATCAGTTCCTAAATTATAAAAGAAATCTTTCTTTTTAGAATGGATAAGAATTACATATCTTTTATGATAATGCGAAGCATAATAATTATTAATAGTTACAATATTTTTTTGCGAAATAAAATGCAACTTCGTATCTATATTAAAGTAAAGTAAAAATCTCATTGTATGATACATTGAATTAAAATTTAATCAGTATCCACATCTAATGACTCTTTGACATTGGCTCCCACCTGTAGGTCGCGACCCCTCAAGGGGTCACCGAATATCAGTTTTAAAAACAAAAATTAAATTTTTAAATTTTAAGAGGGATGTTAAATGCCGATAATATATTTGAAGTGACGTTTATTTAAAGAAGTGCTATCAATTTCATTATGAAGCTATTTTTGATGAAATAATGGATACTTTTCACACATTCTTTTTCTGCGGGATCTGAAAGAACACCACCCCTGGTAGGAAATGTCTGGGTCAAAGGTATTGGGCAGAGCGAACAATTTTTTGTGCATTCTTGTTCGAGTGAACTTTGCGAACAGAGTTCTATGCGCTTAGGAAAAATTATTTAAGAAACATACAATCCGCGTATTAATTATTCAACTGAGCTCTTTAACAGACACCTATAGAGAGAATTATGGCAAGCTGCAGACAGTAACGTAAAAATGAAGGTAAATGCATTATATATATATATATATATATATATTAAATTTAAGGCATTTAGATTTCATTTATTTAATAATCGCAGTTTTTGGTACATTTTCGTATTGAGGAAATTTTTGAACAATTAGATAGAATAAAATGGAAGCGAATTGCTTTGAGAGCTAGAGTTTCTAAGCTGTTAAAAAGAGTTGAGGAAAATTTAGTAAAGAAAGACTGGGGTGAATTATGCAATTTACGTGTGTTCATTAATTAATTGAAGTGTAGTCTTTAGAAGCGGATGTTGTTGCTTCACAAGAATACCAAGAAAAAATTTCTCGAGTAGTAAAACCAATTATCCCTTAGGAGCCTTTTGGGAGAAGCGGGCGAAGCACAAACGTAGATGTTATTAATATTGCGTATAAAAAATAGTTCGCTCGCTCCAAATCCAATACATCCCTCCTGAGAGACATTTTTTCTTCTTCTCAAAATAACTTTCAAGACAAACACATATATATGCATAATAATGAACACAAAAATAATAATTACACACACAACAATTAAGGTATTATGTAAACACTTTCCATTGAATATATAAACTGCTTTAGTTAGAGAGTCTGTAATTACATAATCAGTCTGTAAGTATTTCAATTTAATTATACAAACTTTCCATTTATAAATCTTTCATAAAGTGAAAACGCAAGTTCACGAGTATCGATTTGTTGGATAATCTCGTGCCTTTCATCCACTGTATTGCTGCTTGACTATCAAAATTCAAAATTACTGAATCCTTTATAAATTGGTACAGATAATAAATCAGTTCAGATAGTATATTTAATGACCAATATCTTTACAAATTTCAGACAGAAAATAATTCAGCTTCATAAATAGAAAGATTTACACTTTTTTTTTGTTTAAGACATTTCGATGACATAAGTGAAATACCCAATAAAATTACCCCAGCAGAAAAGAATTTAATATTTTCTGCATTTCCCCAGCTAACATCAAAATGGGCATTAAAAAAAATCATCGTTAAAAATGAATTTATTATAAAAAAAAAAAATCTTTTGAGCCCTTTAAATATCTTAAAACTCTTTTTGCCAAAAGATAAAGATGTTTTTTCTGACTTGTGATTAAATTCTGATACGCAGTTTGTGACCAATGATACATCAGGACGCGTTCTATTAGCTAAATATATAAGTTTACATATTAATTAAATTTATATTTTTAGCTAATAGAACGCGGGACTATTATACATACTGTATACTATAATACATATTATACTGTACATATAGTTAGTACGCGGAACTATATGTACAGGAAAATTATGTATAGTTATCCTGATACATAGTTACATGAAAATAACTTCTTATTAATAAGAGGGAGATTTTTATCTTTTCCCTTAACAATTACTATTTTTACCGATTTACAATATTTTCTAAATTATGTTTAATCAATATATTCCATCTGTGATAAGCTGATATTATCTTCTTCTTTAATGATTCCCAAGTCGAAAAATTTATTGTTCTTATTTTCATGCAAATAAAATACATTTTTAATTGTAGAAACAATATTTTCACACATTTCAATATTACTACAAAAAATAGCTAAATCCTCAACATACACGCATAGCATACAAATATTTTTGTCACCTGCTTTCATGAATATACAATTATCGGATGTTAGTTGAACTAATCCAAATTTTTGAAATTTCACGTCTTATCTTCAAGTACCGATTCCTACCAGACTGCGGAATCCACAATGGCTGTTCTCAAATACATAAACTTTCCTTTTTCTAAAGAAAAAATAGAATTAGAGAGAGAGACCTCTCTCTCTCTTGTTAACAATAAGAGAAACTGATATTCAGACAAAAAGTTTTAAGAACGTCACACAATCTTTTTGCTGCCGCTGTAACAATAATCATGGCGAAAAATGGTCAAAGGATGTAAATGAGCACTTATTATAGAAAATAAAACCAAATGACTAAAACAGGCTGAAACTCAGTTCCTAGAATAGATTCCTTATTGCGTGTGCATGTGGATCATTTAATGACAACAAAATATTTTTCTACTTTAAATTTACTGATAGGTCATTGCACATTTTAATAAATGACAGTGATATTGAAAAATTAAGTTTTACAGCAAATCTTGAATTTTATGAATGGCTGAATATTTGGATGGAAAAATACACCCTATTTCTTTTAAAGAACTATTAGACAAATTTTAAATATCCATTAAATTTACCTGTAAATTATTTTGATCATATTCTAATAATGTCAGATATTTCGGTACATAATTTACAAACTAAATTTTTTTTTTTCTATCTGTGACAAAGATAGAAATTTAAAAAATCTTATACTATCAATTTGGTATAGAATAATAATAAAATTCTTAGAATTTGAAGTTACAAGAGAATGCTCTCTAAGTTCCTCTATATGAAGACAATTTTCTCTAAGTAGTATTAACATCGAATTTATCAAACGGTTAAATTCTCCAAAAAATGTAAAAGATCTTGAAACTATTTTAGATAGTATCAATGTTCACAAGTTCATTAGTAATTATGCAAAACTAAGGTTGCCACGAAGCTTGTTGCTTAAAAAAACAGACTACTTAGAATTGGTCCGAAAGATGTCAGCAAGCTTTTCAAAATATAAAGAACTCTTCAATTTCCAAACCACTTTTATCGCTTTCTAAGCTAAAGTATAAGAATAATTTATACGTGAATACCTCACTAAAATATCTGAAATTGTTACAAAAAACAAGACTGTTCTAATGATTCACAACACCCATTTCTTTCCATTTTCAACAGCTTAGACTTAGTGACCGACATACAGAAATAGACAAGTGTTATCATTCAACACTTGGTAAACATTTTACAATTTGTACAGTTCATACTTCTCTATATCGCTTAAAAGTGTGAAATATTTAACTAGAAGATTTTGATTATCATTGCTCTACTATGAAATTTAAGGCCAAAAGTAATCTCTTAATTATAAATTAGATATGTTTTTTAAAATTCCTATTCATCACCATAATGTACCAATGATTACTTTACTTCAAAAAGCAAAATTAATCGAGATACAAAACTTAGATAATATGAATGATTAAAAAAAAATACATTTAAATTAATGACATATGAACCATCAGTAAGAAAATATTCCTTAAAATTTTTGCTCCATTTTTTTTGAAGAAAGAATTACTTGAAAAACCTCATTACGATTTTGGACATCGAGGGGGGAAGCAATACGTTGAGGTTAACTTCAGTAAAATATTATTAGAAAGATATAATTAAAGATGTTTTAATAATTACAAAACATTGTGAAGTTTGTTAATTAAATAAAAAAAAAAGGAGCATAAAAACATAGGATTGAACTATACAGGTATTGTCTCCGTCAGAAGAACCTTTTGAAATGCACTCTGTTCATACCGTAGGTGGGCTAAATAATTAGAATTACACTGTGATATACTTATATGTTACAAAAAGTAATGAAATAAAATACATATGGTGCAAAAGGGGAAACTGAAAGATATCCCAGCTTTTTAAAACAAATTTTTGTAAAACATCCAGTTCCAGTATCCAAAAATTCATTTCATTACAGTAACAGAAATGCTGCATTCACCTCATCCAGGATTTAAAAAAAATTATTACGCAATAAGAGTAGCAAACGAATATTAACTTCCACCTATCATCCACAAAAAATAGAAAGGCTGTAAAAGTAGACCAACCTTTCATCATTCGTTTAAAATGCAAGACAAATGACACTTAGAAGACAATTCCTTGGACAAAGCAACTAGTGGAGAATACTTAAGAATATTGAGCAAATTCATCTGTTCATGAAGAAGGAAAATTACATTTCGAATTAAAAAGGACACGATGAAACAAAAAATCATGATCAAAAAATAAGTCCCCAAATTTAAACAAGGAGATTTAATGATGTTAAAAGAATTCCTGTATCCTAATTCCATGAAAAATAGTAAATCATATATTCCACAACTTACACAATCTTGAGACAATTATCCGAAGTGATTCAACGGTAAAATTCACAAATGGTTTATATTATGCACGGATCATGTTTATTTTTTTTTGTCTAGCACATGAGTCTCAATTAATGAATACCCCTTTTTGCAGATCTCTCCGGTGTTGGTTTTAGCAAACCTAGAAGAACAATGAGCATAGGTTTGCTGTAATCACTCCTCATCAGCAACCAATTTCATTCATGGAGTCCCCAGAACCCAATAACTAAAATGCCACTGGAAACGCTTTAAGAAAGGCAAAATGACATTTTTGCAGCACATGAATTTTATATTACGGTCAAGGCTTCACATTTGAGATGCTGGAACTGCTGGAGAATTCCAAACCGACATGCGCAAGATTTAACGTATCTCAAAGGTGTTATTTACGCCCAAGTCGTTGGATCAATTCTTAAAATTGCGATTAATACAGAAATCGTTCCCCATTCATTTTAAATACACACACTAAAAATTAGCATAATGCATATTTTAATTCAGAAATGCACAAATTCGTTAGTGGTCTATAAATTTCTTACAGCACCCTTTAACAAAAGGTGTCCAAGTCGTTGAGGCCAAGAAACAATTGTTAATTCACCTGCAGCCAACTACAGGGAAATATATACAGCACGTTCAAGAAAAAGTCTGCAATGTTCTCTAAACTACACAAATGTTTCGAGATGAAAGAAGTACAAGAACGTCTAAAAAATGTTCGGGAGCTCGGACATTGTTAAAAATGGTAATTATTCGTCTACACCAGGGCTTCTTAAACTATGGGTCGCGACCCCAAATGGGGTCGCGTAGCAAAATTCTGCGGTCGCGAGAGATTTTAATGTCAAATATTTATAGATACCCTTTTATAACATCACTAGAGTTGGCGGAATACAGTGGACTTGCAGCGTCTAGACACGCGCATTTGTTAAAGGTTTTGAGCTATCTCCACCGACAGCAGTAAACGATCGATGATCGCTATTATTATACTGTGGCTATACATTGTTAGTGCGTTTGTCGGTATCATACATGTTGAATAAACCGCGCGCCGCTGACTTCCCACTCTGACCGCCACCTCTAAATATCACACAAAATCAAAGGGAGGAATGCGCGCGCGTACACACGTGCAACCTGCAGCTAAACAATGATTCATGTATGGGGTCGTCAAGGTTTGTATGGGGTCGTCAAGAAACTCGCAATCATAAATGGGGTCGTGAATGACAAAAGTTTAAGAAGCCCTGGTCTACACCAAAAATGTCTCCTAGAATGAAAACCAACTACAGACTACGAAATAAAACGAACGAGTTTAGGTTGGTTATATTTTATTAACATCGCACTAGAAGCAACACGAGGGCTATTGGCGACGGACCTCGTAATTTTGAACCACGGTCAAGTGACGAGGACGACACCTGAGCTGGCACCACCTCTCCTAACATCCACACCGCGCCAACGGGAGGACTTTGAGCTCCGAACAGATTTAACGTGCATCAGCCCCGGCTACATGGCGGGTCTTTGACGGCCAAGGATTGAACCCGCGACTGAACGAAAACCGCCGGCCGCTAGTCCACGACCTTGACCACTAGAGTACCGCGGCCCCTATTATTCCCTATAAATGAATGGACTATGAAGATGCAGTGGACAACACTCAACGACGGTGATATGCATTTGACTTGAGTATTATTTTTTCCATGAAAGTTAATAATCCCCCACAAACTAACCGCCCTCCAGCAGTTGCAATGGTATAGTTATGCCATGGTCCGTTTAGTCTTTAATTTCGTTATTTTTCCGATATAACCATACTATTTGGTGATTTGTGCGTCTTAATGAATAATTGCAGGAGGATTCAACAACAATTTGTCTCAGAATGTATTCTTATTCATTAGCATTTATGCTGCATCGGGTGAAATTTATAAAAGATGTTCGAGCTTCATTATAAAAGTTCTTGTTTAGAGTGAAATATTTTCTTTAGCGAAGTGCTCCAAAAATTTGTACTTTTATGTACATTTGTGTTTTAAGACGCAGCAAATACATCTGCACCTCCTGAAATTGCCGTTTGTTTTTGTTTTTCATTTTCGGAAGAAATATAAAAAGGTGTTTAACATCCAACAGAAATAACAACTAAGCAAAACTTTTGTATGGTAAAAGGAGAGGGGGAAACCACCCCCCAACGCATTTGGCTATTAAGGAAAAAAAATCAGTTTTTATATCATTATAAAGATACACGTATGTTTTACTGCTTCTAATAAAATATGTTTAAAGAGATTAACAAAAAAAAAACCCCATCCGTCAAGTTTCTTTATATTATAATGAAAACAAAAAAAAAAAAAACCATCCGTCAAGTTTCTTTATATTATAATGAAATTCGCTCATGAATTAAAATTATGAGCCCATCAGGATATTAACATAAAATACGAAACGTTGTTGAATATTTGACTTTAAGGTTTCGGAGCTGGTCGTTTGCTCTGAGGCATCGGGGGATGTTTTTCTACCCCGTACCCTGTGGAAGGGGAGGAGTAGTTGTTGATCTTATCTTTGGAGTGCAAGCATTGTTTCGAACCCTGGTCCAGTGGGTCAGATGGAGAGTTGATCGGCAGCTTTTTGTCATGCCTTGACCAATTTGGCTGAAGAGAACGCCGTATTCGGACTGTTAGTAAGGCATTGTAACTTCTGGCGCTGTTGGAGAAGAGAGTCGCCGCATATTCCGCTTCCAATATCATCGTGATGATACGAAGAGAATCATTGGTATTTTTGTGCAGAAGGTTGCTTCTTTTTTTTTATTATTTTTTTTCAGCCTTTAACGCAATTGATATGCATCCCCTTCCTGTTGAAATTGAGTTTTGCTTGGGACAGTTTCCATTTGAGTCATCGGCTGTCTCGTGTTGAATGGCAAGTTTTGTCGACATGTGCGCCCGATCCGGGATATCACTAGTCGTGATTTGTGTGCGTTTGCCTCCATTAGACATACAGAGGCAAGTGTTTTGTGTCGGGGGTATATGCAACCAGTAGATATAAGCTGTGCTGCCATCTAGTGTTTAGGTCCTGATTTACCACTTCGGCGCAGGTAGTTTCCTCCCCGTGCCCCATGAAAGGGGAGAGTAGTTGTTCACTTTGGAGTTCTAACGTTGCTACGAACCCTGGTCCTGTGTGTCCGAAGGAAAGTTGACCGGTCGCTGTTTGTCATGCTTTAACCAACTAGGCTGAAGAGAACGCCCTATTCGGACCAGTTAGTAAGGCATTGTAATTTCTGGCGCTGTTGTAGAAAAGAGTCACCGCATGGTAATAAATATCCAATATTTTTCTCTTCTCTAACCTTTTTCATCTATTTTACTTAAGATTGCTTGAAAAATTCAAAAAATTTAATAATTTTTAACGATTTTTTCGACTACGTTATAATATCATTAGGTGGAAAAAATATATATTTTTTAAAGAAATCATGTATAAAATCCTTAAATAGCTTCTGAATAAAAAATACAGTTATACATAAATTTGAGAAATTTACGATAACAAATGCAACATGTAAAACGTATTATTCTTAGGTGACTCATTAACTTTTTATTTTATTAAAAATTTACTATAACGCAAAATTCTTTATATTTAAAAATTTTACGTAAGTTATTTTATTTAAAATAATAATAATTTATAATAGCTTTTCTTACAAAATGGCAAAGAAACTTTAAAGTTTAACTTTACTTATATCGCATCATAAAATAAGCTACTCTTTAATAAACCTTTTAAAATTAATTTCAGACAAAAATTTCGTTAAAAGGAAAATTAACATCTTTTAATATTGAAGGAAAAAAAATATCACATCCACACAGAAAAGACACATGTAAATAAATTCTATTTCCGTTCCGTAAAATTTATTTTCTCATTCATAGAAATATTACAAATTTGAAAGTAAATTATAACAAGCATATTAATTTGATAATACAAAACTTGGAAAGGTATTACTCACATGAAAAAAATACATAATTAAATGTCTACAATATTATTCCACTTCCAAGAACAAGGTCGCGAAGATGAAATCAAGTATATTTTATCGGTGCTACTGCAATATTTATTACACATATTGTATTCAACGAATAAATCTGCATACCCACATATTTAAATCTGTCAGCCATCAGCACTTCTTTGGAAAATTATATTCCACGATTCAAATTTAAAAGCTATTTTCATAAAAGTCGCATAACTCAAAATTAATTATTCGTACTAAAGCAGTTCATTGGTTGAATTTTTATACGTCAGACAATTCTTTTTGGTAAATATGTAAATCATATTTCAAAGTAAAACGGGATAGAAAGATTTTTTGCAATTTTTTTACTCAATTTTAAACTTACTTTATACTTTCCTCTTTAGTATGAATATGCAAATGTTTATTTAAGTCTGAACTATGAGAAAAAGCCTTGCTGCAAAATTCGCAAATATGAGACTTTTCCTTATGAATAATCATATGTCTTTTTAAATGTGTATTACGAGAGAAAGCTCTGTTACATATTTCGCAAATATAAGGCTTTTCCTTAGTATGAGTACGCAAATGTGTTTTTAAGCCATCATTACGAGAGAACGCTTTGCTGCAAATTTCGCAAACATAAGGGTTTTCATTAGAATGCATACGCAAGTGTGCTTTTAAAATCCAACTACGAGAGAAAGCTTTGTTGCAAGTTTTGCAAATATGAGGCTTTTCCTTGGAATGAGTAAGAAAATGTTGTTTTAAGTGCCCACTACGAGAGAAAGCCTTCCCGCAAATTTCGCAAACATAAGGCTTCTCATTAGTATGGATACGCAAATGGTTTTTTAAGACCCCGCTAACAGAGAAACTCTTATTGCAAATTTCGCAAGAATGAGGCTTTTCCTTAGTGTGAATACGCAAATGTATTTTCAAAAGACTCTTACTAGCAAATGCTTTACGGCAAATTACGCAGATATGAGGCTTTTCATTGCTATGGATAATTAAATGTCTTTTTATGTCACATCTACGAGCAAATGCCTTACTGCAAATTTCGCAAATATGAGGTTTTTCCTTAGTATGAACAAACAAATGCTTCTTCAATTGACTACTACGATGGAAAGCCTTGTTACAAATTTCACAAAAATGAAGTTTTTCATTATTATGAAAAAGCAAATGATCTTTTAAATGATCACTACGAGAGAAAGCATAATTGCAAACTTCACAAATGTAAGGTTTTTCTTTAGTATGAATGCGCAAATGAATTTTCAAGTTACTTCCCGTTGAAAATGGTTTACTGCAAATTTCGCAAATATGAGACTTTCCTTTACTTTTATTATGTAAATGACTTTCTAAACTACTATTTGCAGAGAATGCTTCGCTGTAAACACGAGGTTCTTCCTTTGTATGAACACGCAAATGTCTTATCATATCAGTATTATTAGAAAAAGTTTTATTGCAATTTTTGCAAACATAAGGTTTTTCCTCTGTATGAACGCGCATGTTTTGAATATATAAATGTATACTTACGCTAAAATGGTCAATGAAGGCACTGTTGCAATTAGAACACAAATTCTCATTTAAGTCGAAGCGTAAGGGGCTTTTTAAATTAAATGATTCAGACAATGATTCGTTGGAACGCTCGCCAGAGTACAATACCTCCTGTGGAATGAATGGTCTGACATCTAAAAACAATTTGTTGCGTGCATTTTTTTTCTTTCGAATGAATTCATAAAAGCCCCATTAAGCTTCAGACTGTCTTTTGGCAAAATTGATATTCATTAATTCTTTTCATCCATAACATTGAAAGAATTGCGCTTACAGCTAGTGCTTTTTACCTCAAGTCTTGCAACTAGACCTTCAAAGCACGTTAACTTCCACCTGAATCCTGAAGTGTTCTTACAAAGATATATTCGTTCTGAATGCCTATCAGTAAATATCATGCATATCATAAGGGAGAATTGCATCCATTTGTAAAATTGCACCGTTGTTCATTAATGTTGTTCTTCTCTACGCTTCTATTGGATTTCGATGCAGCAACATTAAATCCTAGTAGAGTAAAATAATTGTTATTAACATAAGTTGTTCATCAATAAAGATAAATTTTTGAATTAAAATAATTTAAAATTGTTAATTCGGACGGATTCTCAAAACGAATGTCGTATTGGGTAATTAAAACATTCTCCATTAAAACATTTTAATGAAAGTTGGGCTGTTTTTCTTTAATACATAGGATAGGTATTGTTATCTATATAAATCAAAAGAAAAGTAAAAAGTTCTACAGTAGGATATTGTTTGTTTTACAGGATATATTTCTAAAAAGTTTCATTATCTTAAAGAAGGATTAAGAAGTTTCCTTTTGCTACAAAGAAACTAAAATGTTAACGTAGTTGATCTAGTTAAATTCTCTACATTTGAATTTCCTGCAAAGGGAACATTACCAACACTTCACTAAAGTTACCTAACACCCACGAAGAAATTAATGTCGCAAAATAATAATAATAAATTTGATACTGCCACACGGATCATCGATTACCTGAAGAATAATGAGGTTTCGCTTGTCTTCTAACTTAACATTACAAACAATTCATAGAAATATTTTAGTAAAATGAATAGAAAAATATTTTTCATAAATGATGGGTATTGAACTTTCTCAATACTTCATTCCATTCAACCGTTCGGTTCGCTGGGTTGAAGTTTAATTGCTGAATATTTTGAAATATAGACAGCTGGAGGTCAAAAAGATTAAAACTGTTCTCATAGAACTAATCAATACTTAAGCTATCAATGAAGCCTTTTTTCACATCCTATTATATCATGGTCCGTTTAAGTTTTGTCTTAAATTTCATTATTTATTTCGGAACTTTTCGATTATAACCATACTATTTGGCGATTTTTGTGTCTTAGTGAATAATTGCGGAGGGATTCAACTACAATTTATCGTCAGTTGTATTCTTATTCAATAGCATTTATGCTGCACCCCAAGGAATTTATAAAAAAAATGTTCTCAACTTCATTATAAAAATTATACTTCTTGTTTAGAGTGAAATATTTTCTTTAGCGTAATATACCTCCAAAACATATTCTTTCAAGAACATTTGTTTGCAGCGACTCTGCCAGAAGAGACGTCTTTTCAGCCTAGTTGGTAGAGGCACAGCAAAAAGCGACCGGTCAATATTCTTCGGATCCACTGGTCCAGGTTTCGAAATAGCAGCGACACTCAAGATCATTAAACAACTCTCTCCCCCTCCACGGGGTTGAATAACATCCCCCGATGTTCTAGAGAAAACCACGCCGAATATTATTTAAGATGCAATAAATATCTCTGCTATTCTTGAAATTGCTGTTTCTTCTTTTCATTTTCGAAAGAAATAGAACAAGGAGTTTAAAATCTAATGGAAGTATATAACAAACTAAGCAAAAGATTTGTATCGTCAAAAAAGGGAGGGGGGGAATGCAAAAACGCGTGGTTTGACTTTGGCTGTAAAGAACGAATTCTTTTTCTTTTAATCATTGAAAGACATATACACTTATTTTATTGCCTTAAGATACTCTTTAACATGTTATTAAAAAACAATTCCGGTTTTTTTTAACATCGAATTTTCTCATGAATTAAAATTATATGAGCCCATCAGGATATTAAAAATTCTAAATATTGTTTTATATTAGACTTTAAAGCGACAAATATATATTTTTGTTTTTTTTCATCGTTTTTCATGTATTTTACTTTCGATTGCTTTAAAAATTAGAAAAGATTTTACTTCAATATAAATTTTTAATAACGAATCGCGGTATAACAAATAAAACATGTTTTTCGATATTGATTTCTTAGCTCAAGCGAGGGAGTACAAATCGTTATTTTTTTTTTATTTATCCGTTCAGATTTTATTCATTGAGTGTGTAATATAAAGGTCGTAATGTGATGATGGTTTTAAAGACATGCAAAAGGTGGAGTACTCAATATAGAACAAGAATTTTACACTACACGGTCTTTTTGCTTAAAAAATTACGAAAAAAGAAAATAAATTAAAAATACCCAATTTAATATTTTATGGTTGTTTTTGAATATGCTATATTATCTCTATGAGTGAAAGTATTTTTTTTTTTTTTTTTTTTTTTTTTTTTTTTTTTTTTTTTTTTTTTTTTTTTAGAAATGATGTAGCCTTTAAAAAAAACAAATTGCATTCCACTTTTAAAAGAATTTATGATATCTATGAAAATAAATGCAACATTTAAAAACACCTATTTTTAGGTGATTTATAATTTTTTAATTCAATAAAAATTCATTATCATGTGAAACTTTTTATTTTAAAAAATTTAAATAGGTTATTTTATTTTAAATAATAATTTATAACAGTTTCTTATAGTATCTCGAAGAAACTCATCAATGTAACTTTACTTACATCACAAAATAAGCTATTATATTTAATAAACCTAGTAAAAATACTTTGAAAGAAATTTTTTAATAGAAGAAAAATTAGCAACTTTAATATTGGAAAAAAAAAATACATGGCATCCACACAAAAAGGGTAAAAGTACAAATATTTTTATTTCCATTCAGTAAAATTTATTTTCTATTTGCAGAGGAGTTACAAAAATAAACGTGATTTATAATAAGCATATCAGTTTGATGTTAAAAATTTCGAAATCACATTAAGAAATTATTATTCAGAGTCAAAAATGTTATTTCACTTCATAGAACAAGATCTCTAAGATAAGATAAAGAATATTTTATCGGTGCTGCTGTAACATTTAATTCCAAATACTGTATTCAAAGAACGATTCGGTCTATCCAGAAATTTCAAATTATCATCGATCAATATTTCCTCGGAAAATTGCGTTCCATGATTCAAATTGAAAAGTTAATTCTATATTCAAAAGTCGCATAAGTCAAAATTAATCACAATTAAAAAAAAAAAACATTGGTTGAATTTCTCAATGTGAGACTATTCTTTTTGCTAAATATGTAAATCATCCATCAAAACAGAAGGGGAGAGAACAATTTCTTTACTTAATTTTAAACTTATTGTACACGTTCCACTTTAGTGTGAATTCGCAAATGTTTATTTAAGTTCGAACTGTGAGAAAAGGCTTTGCTGCATACTTCGCAGATGTAAGGCTTTTCATTAGTATGCACAAGCAAATGTGATTTTAAGTGTTCATTACGAGAGAAAGCTTTGTTGCATATTTCGCAAATATAAGGCTTTTCCTTAGAATGAATACACAGATGTTGTTTTAAGTTCCCTTTACTGGAGAACGCCTTACTGCAAATTTCGCAAACATAAGGCTTTTCATTAGTATGAATACGCATATGTCTTTTTAATTCCCCTCTAACAGAGAAACTCTTACTGCAAATATCGCAAGAATAAGGCCTTTCCTTAGTATGAGTGCGCAGATGTATTTTTAAGGACTCGATACGAGAGAACGTTTTACTGCAAATTTCGCAAACATAAGGCTTTTCATTAGTATGAATAAATAAATGTCTTTTTAAGTCCCTTCTAAAAGAGAAACTCTTGCTGCAAAATTCGCAAGAATGAGGCTTTTCCTTAGTATGAATAGGCAAATGTATTTTTAACTGCTCACTATTAACAAATGCCTTACTGCAAATTTCACATACATGAGGCCTTTCATTAGTATGGATCGTAAAATGTCTTTTTAAGTCACAGCTACGAGCAAACGGCTTTTTGCAAAATTCACAAATATGAGATTTTTCTTTACTATGAAGAAGCAAATGATTTTTCAAATAATTATTACGAGAGAATGTCTTGTTACAAATTCCGCAAGTATTTTCATTATTATGATTACGCAAATGTTCTTTTAAATGATCACTACGAGAGAAAGCAATACTGCAAACTTCACAAGCATAAGGCTTATCCTTAGTATGAATCCGCAAATGAATCATTAAATTACTTATTTTAGAAAATTGTTTATTACATATTTCGCACGAGTGATGCTTTTCTTTAGTATGAATCATCAAATGAGTTTTCAAGGACGATGTATCAGAAAAAGACTCATTACAAACTTCACAAACGTTAGACATACTTTTATGAGTTCGTAAATGTGTATTAAAATAATATTCAGTAAAAAGTGCGTTAGCCAAATTCCACAAATAAAAGATTTAACGTTTGTTTTAATTTTACATTTTTACGAAACATTAGAAAATGTATATTAATGCACGGTTAAGAAAGGCTCTCTTTCACATAGGAAACAAATAAAGTTCTTAATTACGTGAATGCGTAAGAAGCTATTTAAATTAGATCTCGGAGAAAATGATTTGTTGCAAAATTAACAAAAATATACCTTCCATACACTAATACATTGATGACTTTACATCGAAGAAAACGATTTTTGCAGGCATCAAAGATATTTTTCTTTCGAATGAATTGATAATTGCCTTAGTAAAATTACTTGAAGGAGACTGTCTTTTGGCAAAATTGACATTCATTCATGCTTTTTGTCCATAACATTGAAGTAATTGCACTTATAGCCAGTCCTTGTTACCTGAATTCTTGTCACTTGAATATCAAAGCACGTAATCAAAGCATCCATTCGTTAAAGTGCACCTTTGTTCATTAATGTTGTTCTTCTCTACACTTCTATTGGATTTCGATGCAGCAACATTAAATCCTAGCAGAGTAAAATAATTTTTATTAACATAAGTTCTTTATCAATAAAGATACAAAATTTTCGAATTAAAATAATTGAAAATTGTGAAACCGGGAAGAATCTTAAAAGAATATCCTACTGACGAAAAGAAAATATTTCTCAATATTTCAATTATTTTATTTCTTTTTGGATTTTTTCTTAAAAACTTTTTTAGCGTATTCTCGTTATTTTAACTTTGTTTCAATACCACCACTGAGTATAACACATCGATCAATAACTCCCGAGTC
The DNA here is from genome assembly GCA_019974015.1 of Nephila pilipes. Taxonomy (NCBI): domain Eukaryota; kingdom Metazoa; phylum Arthropoda; class Arachnida; order Araneae; family Nephilidae; genus Nephila; species Nephila pilipes. Next base: position 35,125 of record BMAW01049568.1, read on the forward strand.
TAACATTGAAAACAACATTTTTTTTGCAAAATTTTTTTTTATTCATCAACATAACACCTTTTGTTAATCACCTTTTAGGGTGATACAATCGTTCCAACGCTTTTCCAAATCTTTTTTTTTTCCCGCAAGAAATCTTTTTTGTTGCGAGTAAATAGCGATAAACAGCTTTCTGAATCATCGACTCGTTGCTGTTTTTGTTCCATCGAAAGCAATCGCGGCACCCACTTGGAAAAAACCTTTTTCACTTCACTTCAAAAAACCTTTTTCCTGGTCCGATCGACTTAACATTTTGACACGTTTCAAGCAAAGGTTAGTACTCTAGAAAGACCTGGTTACTGGTTTACTACGAGCGCCATCTCTGGGTTAGTCTCGGGAGTTATTGATCGATGTGTTATTTTAGTGCGTTAGAAAACGATCCTATTTATATCATAGAAATAGTGATTCCCTTTGCGCGCGTACATATGCACACACACTAAATACTCATTTTTAGGATATATAAGAGAACTCGAGAAATCGATACATTGGAAAAGCTATAAAAAATTATTGAAAGACATTTTTTAAGTACAGAATAAATGGATTGTATTAGGCTTGGGCCTAAGAAGGTTCTTCTGAATTCAAAACTTCAGGAAGTTTTGAATTGCTAGCGCCCTTACACACTTCACCTTGTAGCGTGGGATATTCGGCATAAAGAACTTTACATTCGATTTGTTTAAAAATAAAACCTCACACCTGTAAAATGAAACGTGATACATGGAGACTAACTAAATTGAGATCAGGAAGTGTAATAAACGGATTTCAAGAAATGTATACTAAAGAACTGAGTAGCTAAAATAGAAGTTCGATAGTTGGTGGAAGATAGAGGTTTTAGTATGACAGAAGGATCACATACCAAATTTGAATAAAGATTCTTTTTGATATAAAAAGGATTTTTAGCTCGAACACTCAACCTAGAGTTATTTATCGTTCGAACACGAGTGAGTTGGTAAGAATGAACTTAGATTATTATTTCAAATCATATTTCAGGCAGAAAATCTTTTTAACGAATTTTATCACATAAGATCAATTACTGTAAGTCATTCCAATTTCTAACATACAAAATTCTAAAGACTGCTCACTATAGACACTAACAATTATATTTCATTTAAATATCTCTGTACTCAGATCAATTCACTACGGATCTTATCTTCATTTAGATGACGCTTCTTTTTATTAGAAAGGAGTTGGAAATTTAAATATAAAATCAGAATTTACTCAAAGAAGCCAGAAATGAGAAAGTTCGCGAATATTCCAGCATTACCTGTTATTTTATGTGAAGTGAGGATAATAGTTTCTTATTGTAACACTAGTTCAGTTTTTATTAACGTTGCACTAGAAGCAACACGAGGTCTATTGGCGACGGACCTCGTGATTTAAATCCTCTGTTAAGTGACGAGGACAACATCCGAGTTGGCACCTAACTTTTCAAACTTCCACACCACATCAACCGGAGAAATCGAACCCACGACTCGATGAATCAATGCTGTCCGCGATTTCGCGACCATAACCATTATGGAACCGCGATCATAAACGAAGGATAAAAGACAATTCGAAAAAAACTCAAATTACTACAATTCAAATTTTAAGTATATTCCATATATTTCACACACGTCAATACAAATTATACAGAATCATTTGTTGATTTTGTCGAACGTGCAACTTTTAAAAACGTTTTTCTGTATTTCACTAGGTGTGTGTGTCATCAAATTTTCGATCGTTAATTTAACCAACTTCCCTGGAGCTAGAGCTCTGAAACTTTGGGAATCGTTCTTACTCGCCAAACAATGCAATATTTAGACATTTGCGACAAGTTTCAACTAATATTTCAATAATTTTTTTTAGTAACGTAGTTTGTTTAGTAACGTGGTGCCATCTATGGAAGATATATTGAATTACGAAGAGAGAGTGATCTTAAAGACGAGAGAGATTTGAGATTTTTTACAAAGTTTTAACTAATATTTCAATAATTTTTTTTAATAAACTTTGCCATCATTTAAAAACGTTGTTGTTGTTTTTTTTCTTGTGAATACGTAAGTGATCTTTTAAGGTACTGCGGTGAGAGAAGAATTATTGTGTCACAATTATAAAGTTTTTTAGTAGTATGAATACCAAATGCCTTTTTAAGTCTCATATCTCGCAGATAATTTATGGTAAATTTCATAAATATGAGGTTTCTCCATGAAGAATCTTCAAACGAATTATTAAGATTCCATTATGAGAAAAAAGTTTTATTGCAATTTTAACTAATGTAAGGCTTTCCATTAGTTACGAATACGTAAACATGTTTTTTAAAACAAATTTAGCAGAAAATCCATCATGGCAAAAGTGAAACAAAAAACTAAATGACTGTAATAAGTAATAGTAAGTAAATGTATATTTAAGTGGCAAATAAATGCTCTATTGCAAACATGACACGAATACAAATTCTCATTTAAAAGATAGCATGATAAGAATGGTTAAAATTAAATATTTGAGTGAATGATGGTGGAGTTTAATGGCGCGAGAGCAAGATGTGGCAATGCTGCTCTAAACATGGTGTAACTGATCTAGACGTTTAGAAATGTTAGAAGGGGGGAAAAGGCTGATAAGGAGAGTCGAAAAAAATTCGATATAAAAACCAACGTTTTTAAAAACAACGTTTTTATATGGTGGCAAAGTTTATTAGAGAAAATTATTGAAATATTAGTTAAAACTGTTAGTTATTTTTATCTTTAAAATTTACTTAAAAAGAGACATTTGTGAGAGTATTAAAAAATTCATAATATAAAATCAAAACATGCATTTGAAAGTTTGTAAGTCATTCTATTAAAAAAAGAATGGGAACCAGAATTCAGAAAAAATTATTGTGATAAGACATGGCGCCTAATATTGGAAACTTTCTTTCTTGCTAATGATTACTGACTAAAAGTCAGCAACCCTTACTATCTCGGAGATTGTAAAGGGGAGATAGTATCTCCCCTTTGCGAGTACAAAAGGTTTACGATAACCTCATGCGGTGTGGGGAGTGCCCGGTTCTCCCAGAGGGGGAAAGAAATTTTTCCCTCAATTCTAAAAGCGCCGAGGGGAAAGAATATTTTGACTTATTAAAATTATTGAAATATTAGTTAAAACTTGTCGCAAACGTCTAAATATTACATTGTTAGGCGAATACGAACGATTCCCAAAATTTCAAAGCTCTAGCTTGATGGGAAGTTGGTTAAATTAACGATCGAAAATTTGATGACACACACACACACCAAGTGAAATTCAGAAAAACGTTGTAATAGAGAAGGATTTCTAGGATAACTCGGGAACACGTCACCCGTGTTTAGCTAAGACAGTACGCACTATGGGAAAGAAAAAGACCACAAGGGTTGTATTGCTTCGGGTCGTAATTCCCATACCTAAATGAAGAAGGTAAGCTCCGGAGAAAATGATTTAATTCGAATTTTGCAGGTGTATGATATCTGTCACGCTAGAATACATTGATGTCGTTTTAGATCTTGCGTTCAAGGAAACAATTTGTTGCAGGTATTCAAAACAAGATATTTCTGTTTCGAATGAGAATTAATAAACTCCGCAGAAAAATTTTTCCTTAAGGAAAATGTCTTTTTGGCAAAAATGGCAAGTATTATCGTCCACATTGATTAAATAAATGCGATGCTCGGTATATTGGACTTCGGAGGGAAAAATAATGCTTTCAAACCATACATATCTTGAGAAAGTTACTAGTAATCTGTCATGTGCTACATATTTTGTATATATATGTATAATAAACAAAATGCATTTATATTTATTTATATAAAATAATAACACATTCCAAATTGACATTTATATATATTCCTTCATTCTCACTCCTACTTACAATATCTGTTTGTCAGAGGTACTTCTATCACTCGTACCCAACGCATTCACTCTCGAATCCAGATTTTTTCAAAAATTGTCATGTCAAGTGATTCTGAGCTATGCTACGACTGATTCGAAAACTACTACCCTAAGTGAGTGAGTGAATGTAAAGTTTATTGGCGCAAGAGTCAGATATGGCTATGCTGCGCCAAACAAGATTAAACTGTGGTCTAGACGTGAAGTTGAAAAATAGATAAGTGGTTGACAAGAAGGAGGGTCGAAAATAGAGAAGGATCGCTAGGGTATCATGGGAGTGCGTCACCCGTGTTTACCAAAGACAGTAAACCCCATGGAAATGCTACCCTAAATTGCAATTGCTTCAAGCGTCAGCGAACTCAAGAACGAGACCAAGTGCTTCACACAATGTATGGAATCGAGTTTCAGACTTAGACTTAAGAAACCGACGCGTCTAGCAAGTCGTAAACAGGGTGCTACACAGCCAATTGTTTGGAAGATTTCATGCCAGTGACTTAACCCAAAATCGTACTGCATTCATTTAGAACATTCATTATTAGGATAGTCCATGGAATAAATGTTGCATTAGCTCTATATCATATTCCAAAGTTAATAAATAAAATTGTTTTTCCTTTCCTCTCGGTAGAACTACGTAAATCCTTATATATTATAGATATTTTAATTTCCCCACAATTATTTGCTGAGTAGTACAGCTATAAATTTAAGACAAAAGAATAATATTAACTAAAAATTTAAGTAATACTTTTAAGGAAAAACAATATTAAAGTCGGTTCAGTTTTTTGAGCAGCAAAAGGACACAAAAGTTGTTAAATATACAAGAAAAAGAAAAAAAACATTATTTGGACTAATTTTTTTAGTCACCTAGTGATAAGGAACCCACCATTTTTCATTGGATCTACATTTTAACTTTAGTCATCTCTATATTCCCCCCGCCCTCTTTTCGTATTCAAAATGGCTCCTTCGATTTCGGTTGCGCTTCAAAGCCGGAATATTGTACAACAAAATTTTTAATCGTATAGTAATAAGAATCAAGCGCAGTATTTTGATTCCTCTAATAATTAATTAATTCATTATACAGTGATATTTTATTCTGAATGTCTTATTAAAAATTACGCCGCACAGAGATCAAAAATTTTTATTCTCCATTGATGATTCAACAGAAAAATTCCACCATTCAAAAGCGTGATTTAAAACTTAAATAGAATTTTTTCAAAGTATTCATTTAAATTTTAAAGTGAAAGAAATAATTTAAACTTATAACAAATGAAAATATATTTTATAACACAAAAAATTATTTTTATTTTCACAAGGAATAATTCTGTATATGTGAAAATAATAAAAATTGACGGCAATGAATTACACCATGATAAACATCGTGACATTTTGAATTCCAAGCTCTCTGAACGGCTAATTCAAGGCAGTCAAAGCATAATACCTGCTGGCTCAGAGCAACACGAGAGCCATAGGCAATAGATTTTACAAAAAACAAAATTTGAACTGGCACCCCACACTTCTAATTTTCCTTCAAAAGCTGTTCAGGGCATTAAAGTTCAGATTAATTAAAAAGTGCAATATACATCAAACAATTTAAAGCACGTTTTTTCAATGCATAACATCTCCTACTTTGTCTTTCACCATTTAATTTGGTTAAAATAAACAAAGCTCCACAAATCCAAGCAGGCAACATATATCGTAATTTTTAACTACAGTACAAGACAAGCAAAACTTTTCGGTTTATTCTTCACTCTTCTAACTACCAAAACACGCCACATGAGGACACCGAGGTACAATTGAAGGTAACGGGCAGCAGCTAGAGATGGGGGTGGGGGAAGAACCGGCTCTTTTGATACAGCAGGATCATCAAGTTCTCTGTTTCTACATTCATTGTCTTTATTTGCCCAAATGATGAAAATCAATTCATTACTGTTCCACCAAATAAGCAATTCGTTAAATCATTCTCTGTTCAAGTTTAGTTTTTTATTAACGTCGCACTAGAACCAACACGAGAGCTATTGACGACGGACCTCGTAATTTTGAACCACGGTCAAGTGACGAGGACGACACCCGAGCTGGCACCCCCCTCTCCTAACATCCACACCATGCCAACATCCTCTGTTCAAATCCAATTTGCTCCTTCACCAGGCAGTTCATTTCGCTTAACTGTTCTTTCCACCGCACAATCAGTTGCTTCGTTCTTTTCACCCAGCTGTTAATGATATCGCTATTTTTCATTTTTTTTAAATTTTAATATTGATATTAATTACACAGATAAATTTTAATATTTAATGCTTTTGTGCCTAAGCAAGATGAATACAGCTAAATAATCTGATACGTATTGTATCTCTCGATAAATGTATGACCTAAATTAATTTGTAAACAGGATATTTGTTTTTTAGAAAATATATATACTAACACCCTATGTTTAAGGGGTATAATAATTTTACAACAAATTACAAGTGCAATGTAATCATTTTGGCGAAAAACATTGTATTAGAATCTGAATTCCCACCCCCAACAAATTGATAGTATCACTTAATAATGTGAGTATTGTTTTATTCTCTGGAGACCATAGTTTCTAGGGGCTTTTTTTTCATATATATCTTCCCAATCCAATTTCTTTTAGTTTTTTTTATAAATTCCTTTTAAAAAATTAGCAATCATTTATTTGATATTTTCATTCACAAAAACAAATATAAAGAAATGTACAGTTAATATTCCACGATTTTACATTTCATTCTTAAAATTTTTGTCCTGAGCCAAAGTATCATGACGACTAAGTCATTTAAACTAACATTTTTACTTTTTTAAATTTATACAGCAATATCTTAGTTTAGTTTAGTCTTTATTAACGTCGCACTAGAAGCAACACGAGGGCTATTGGCGACGGACCTCACAATTTTGAGCCTCGGTCAAATGACGAGGAACCTGAACTTGCACACACCCCTCTCCTAACTTCCACACCACGCCAACGGGAGGACTTTGGGCCCCGACAGATTTAACGTGTATCAGCCCCGGCTACACGGCGGGTCTTCAGCGTCTAAGGCTCGAACCCGCGACTGAACGGAAACCACAGGCCACGAATTCGGAACTATGACCACTACGTTACAGCAATATCTATACAAATCTAATTAACAAGGGATTGGAATGAATTGGTTTCTGTGCTGATGAGATTCATACCTAACAAAATTTAATGTTAAAAGTTATTTTAATTTCTTGTACAATCAAACAAAATCGATATATATATATGTACAATTTTATTTCATAAATTAATTAGTTCTTTCTGACAAAAAAAGAAGAATCAACAAAAAATGGTTATGTTTCTATTGCAATTTTAACTGGAAAATGCAGTAATTTTAACTTTTTTTTTAACTAGTAAAAAAATTTATGTCCCTTTCATCTATTTTTGTTCAAATGTAAGGGACAATAAATGATGTAACGATAAAAGAAATACTTCACATATAACAATAATTTTATTTTACCTATCTGAAATGGATCAGATAAATTTTGTTCAAAAGTATTGATTTTTGTAAAAATTCTAATATGCGTAATTTATCGGTTTTGTTTCTGAAATAATTAGAAACACTGATATGAAACAGAATTTAAAAGAAATGCATTAGAAGAGAGAAGATATTTGTAATCAATTACAATTCAAAATTATTCTGTTCCAATTTCCATTATTTTTAATGAATCATTTGCAGAGATGTTGTTCTTACGAAATGTTAATAATTTTACAAAATCAAAATAATTTCATTTTAAATTATGAAATTTTTATTATTGTCTCATTCTGTTTTAATATTTACCCTAATTAAAGCATATGTTTGTGATTGTTTATTTAAGTCACACTAAATAAAAAGTCATTTAATGACATCCTCATTATTTTGATCCATTGTAAAATGAAGTAATGCAGGAAAAGGTACCCAACTCTTTACTTCCATTGGCCTGCATAAATTTTTAAAAGTTGATTAAAAATCACTAATAGTCTTTCCAATACCAATTCATTTTGTAATCTATAATCTTTAATATATAATAATAACTTCATATCCAGTAGTTAAACATTTTCAATTAAAATATTCCATATTAGATTCATCAGCAGAATGGCACCCCTCTTTTAGTGAGATTTTATGAACATAGCTTGAATAGGCTTTACAAAGAGCCACGTCACATTTGAATAAAATAAATTCCATGTAACTCAAATTTAGGTTGCATCCTATGTGCTATTTAAATCCACCTGACTTCACCCTACCAACTTAAATACTAGGAAGTGACTCATGTTAATTATTTTAATATTTTCTAAAAAAACAAAATTTTCGAAATTTAAACACAGGTTTAAGAAAACAGACTTCATACACTGAATTTGTAATAAGCAATGGAGCAATGAAAACATGCTTTTAGGGTTACATCAACTCATTTTTTGGTCTTCATTTTTAATTAATGTTAACTGTTTCCATTCAATCAAGGCTCATACATTTGGCAGTAGGTTAAGAGGATGGCTGATGTGTGTGTTTTTGTTCAAATATATACATAAATAATTCGAGATAAAAACCAACGTTTTTATATGGTGGCAAAGTTCATTAAAAAAATTATTGAAATATTAGTTAAAACTTGTTGCAAATGTCTAAATATAACATTGTTAGGCGAGTAAGAATGATTCCCAAAGTTTCAGAGCTCTTTTTCTCTCTCTTTTGGAAAGTTGGTTAAATTAACGATTGAAAATTTGATGACACACACACCAAGTGAAATACATAAAAACGTTTTAAAAAAAGACAATGTCTATTAAATCAGGTACAGATTTTTTTTTTTTTTTGTTTCAATTAAGGAACATCAATTGGCACTTTTGTTCCGATGTATTTTTGATAAATATTGTATTCTACTCTACCACAATGAAAAAAAAAAAGCATAATACCTACTTTATTTCTCAAGTGTGTAAGAATCCGTTAAACATATATTTAAGATTCGTTAAATGTATAATCTTTAGGATTCGCTAAATGTATTTCCTAAATCTTTATGTTTATCTGGAGTGGCAACTGTATTTAAATGTTGATGTTTTTCATGTTGTTTTGTTAATGGAATAAAAAGAATTTGTCTGGGAAAAAATTGTTAGAAGAAAAATACGATAAGATAAATAATTAAAGAAAAAGAATCGTTAGAAAAATACGGTAAAGATAGAATAATTCAGTCACATTTAGATTACTTGGAAAATTTGAAAGCAGTTCAAGGCCCATCTTCTATGGAATTAAATGATCTTTACATAGAATGAACAGAAGGTTACTGGCTCTAAATGCTCTTGGCGAAAATACTGAAGCATATGGAAGAATTTTAGTGCCAAAAATTATCTGAGCATTTCCTAAAGAAATTTGTTATCATTGGATTATATATGCTAAGTGTGAGAAATTGGCTGAAGGAAATATTACTAGATTAATGCAATTCTTAGCTGAAGAAGTCGAAGGTTCAGTTGAAGCACAAAAAATTAGAGGTACTCTTTTTCCTGATAACATTTTAAAATCTTCAGTAGAAAATTTTAATATAGATTCAAAGATAGTAAACAAAAATAAGAACATTTCATCCTTTTGTGCATTTTGTAGTACATCAGGGCATTGGCCTCACAACTGTGAAACTGTAACAGATTATGAAACATGTGTCTAAAGTTCTAATTGTTGCTTTTTATGTACTGACCGTGGACATAGAATTACAAACTACCCCCGCAAAAGCACTGCACGATGTATTAAATGCAAAGAGCAACATCATGTTTCCATTTGTCCACCTTCTCGTAACACTCAACTGCTAATAACTAATAGTGAAGTAAATGATATAAACATACCAAAAACAATTTTTACACATTTACAAACTGCTCGCTTGTATGTTACTGGCCCCACAGGCATTACTAAATTAACACGCTGTATTTTAGATGGAGGTAGCCAAACAAGTTTTGTCGACATAAATCTCATTGACAAACTCAAACTTAATGTTATCAATTCAAGTTCTCTTAGAGTTCAAGCTTTTGAATCTTCTTTTACACAACAACAACGTCGATGTGTTCAGCTGACATTTTCAGGATTGTGGAGTAAGCGATTGATTTTGATCACAGCATTTGAAAGCAACAACTCGTACACTACACATACAGGTGCTACACTAGAAATAAGTCAATTTGCTCATAAGAAAAAACTCAAACTTGCTGATCCACCAGATAATTCTTCATTGCCCATTGAACTGCTTATTAGTGGCGATTATTATTGGCAAATTGTTACAGCAGAATCCCCAATTAAGCTGTCAGAATCTTTTGTTATGGTACCTTCAATGTTAGGATGGATTCTTAGTGGTTCAAGAACACATACTACAATCACGGATAATACATTTGTTCATCAATTTTCTGAGCAAGTTTCCTATGATTGTTTAAATGATCAAGTGCGTTGTTTATGGGAATCAGACTCCATAGGAACACAAGACATACAAAAGAGAAGAATGAGTGCTAGAGATGAAGAAATTTTATAAAAATTTCACAAAGATTACAAAACTGACGATAATCGAAGAATTGTGTCTCTGACTTGGAAATCTATTGTGACACCTTTATCTCCAAACATAGTTAATGCTAAAAACAGATTCCATTCACTTCAAAAAAGACTCTCATCCAGTAATGTTTTGAAGACACAATATTATAAATGTATCCTGAATTATATTGAACAAAAACATATTGGAAGTTTGTTCCACTGAAGAATCAAACGAAAAGCAAATGCATTACCTTCCTCATCATGTGGTTAAAAAGAAAACACAAACTGAAATTAAATGGCGAATTGTATTTGATGCTTCATCCCATGATCCAGGAATGCCATCTCTGAATGACTCATTAGAAGCTGGTCTGAATCTTTTGCCTGCAATTGTTGGTTGTCTTCTCAGATTTCGAATGCATGAATTTGCTGTTACGTGTGATGGCAAACAGGCTTTCTTGCAGTTGATCCTACACGAAAAAGACAGAGATTTTACCAAATTTCTGTGGTACAAATTAGAATTTCATTCATCTGGCACACCATATTTTACAGATGAAATAGCTGTTTACAGATTCCCTCGTTTACCAATTGACCTTACTTGCAGTCCATTTTTATTGTGCGCTTCAACACAAGAATTGGCACTGAAACATATATCAGAATTTCCAATTGCTGCATCAATGATAGATAAACATCTCTACATGGATGACTTTCTTGCTAGTACTGATACTGAAACACATATTACAATGCTATATCATGAGATCAAAGATTTAATGACACTAATGAAACCGCCAATGGAAAAGTGGGCTACAAACTCTTTAAAACTAAAAGATGTAATACAGACAAAGAATTTCACAAATCTACAATTGTATTGGGTATTGACTGAGATACAAATGATGATACTTTGGGACATCTTCAGCCTTCAAGATATCTTTTTGTGTTGCTGGAGATAAACCACTTACAAAAAGATGATTACTATGTTGCATTGCTAGCTGCTATGATCCATTAGGACTATTTTCACCATTAACAATCATAGGGAAAATATTATTTCAAGATACATGGATTCTTGGTATCAAGTGGGATGAATTACTACCAACAAACTTATCAACCATGTGGTATGCTGCAGTGAAGCAACTTGACAATATTTCTCAATCAAAATTTCTCGCTTCATTGGAATTTCTTTTCACACTCCATATATATTATACACGTGTTTTGTGATGCATCTGAATGTGCATATGGTTCCGTCCTCTACATAGTTACTTCTCAATTAAATGTTCATATAGTCTGCAGTCGAAAGAAACTAGAGCCTATCAAAAAGGTTACTCTTCTTCACCTACAGCTCTTAGCTGATTTAATGGGAACTCGATTGCTAAAATATTTCTGTGAGGAGGTTGATTTACAACCATGTGCTGCAACATTGTGGACAGATTCCAAAATCACATTAAGTTTGATTCGTAGCGACCCCAATAAACGGAAAACATTTGTGTGTAATAGGACAACAGAAATACTTCAATACACTAGTCCAGACCAATGGCGTCATTGTCCTGAGACAGATCACCTAAGTCGAGGTATTTTACCTTCAAAACTATCAAATTTGGTGGTATGGTCCACATTGGTTGACTCAAGAACTCTCTCTCTGGCCAACAGAAGATTTGTCATCTTATAAACAACTGAAAACTGACAATGAAGCACGTAAGCCCTTAACACAGTCACTTTATGTAGAAACTACTAATCTTCTTATTGACATTACATATTACAATTCCTACACAAAACGTGTAACAGCTGGAATCCTACGTTTTTTGCACAATTGCAGAAATGAACAACGTTTTCTATTTGAATTGACAGCAGAAGAACTACAGAAGGCTAAAGATTACTGGATCCTCAATGTACAACAACAGTGCTTTCACACTGAAATGGAAACTCTCAGAAACAACCATCCTTTACCTACAATATCAAAGATTGCACGCTTCAATCCCTTCCTAAAGAACAAACAGATAAGACTTGGTTGTAGATTGCAATTCGCTCCTTTATCGGCTGATGTACAACATCCTTTGCTTCTTGAAGGAAACCACCCATTTGTACTACTGCTCATAAAAAATACGCATGTGTGTCTTCATCACTTGGGAACTAGAATCGTTCTTTCTCAATTGCGTTCAGATTTCTGGATTTTGCGAGGACGTCAAGCTATAAAGGAAGTACTTCATAAATGTCTACCCTGCAAACTCTCAAAATTGAAATGTGGAAATCAAATCAAAGGTCCTCTTCCTTCTGAAAGAGTCACACCAAGAAATCCATTTTCCACCACTTGTATCGACTTTGCTGGACCTTTATGTGTGCGAAACAAGAGTCCCTCAGACACAGCATCCATTGATCTATTTACATGTGCTACTACTAGAGCTTTACATATAGAACTTGTTTCCAACTTGAGCACTGACAAATTTCTTTTGCTTTACAATGATTTGTTGGTCGAAGAGGACTCCCATGTACAATCTATACAGATAACGATACCACCTTCCAAGCTGCAAATAAAGAGCTGATACATCTGAAGAAAGTTAGATGTATCAGCTCATATGTTCAGAAAAAATCCAACACCTTTATGCTCATAATGGCATACATTGGAAATTTATTGTACCACATGTGGCTTGGTGGAGAGGCTAGTGGGAACGCTTGATTGGCCTAACAAAGAGATGTCTTCGGAAAGATATTGGCCATACTTTGTTGGATATAGAAGGTCTATCTACAGTACTGATTGGTATAGAAGCCGCACTTAACAGCAGACCATTAGTATTTGAAGAGGGAAGTGGTGATGATAACATAGAAGCTCTGACACCAGCTCACTTTTTGACTGGCAGAAAATTGACCACTATACCAACAAATCCAGAAAATAATGACACTAAACTTACACAATTGTATAAAAAACAGCAGGAGATGCTAAACACTTTTTGGAAAAGATAGTCGAATGAATATCTTTTACAATTACGTTCCTTTCACCATGTCAATGGCCTCTGAACATCCAACTCAAAGACGTTGTTTCGTTGCAAAAAGATGTCCGCCCAAGACACGTATGGAAAAAGGCTCGCATTAAAAACTGATTGAAGGCAGAGATGGAAAAATTAGATCGTGCATTCTATGTACAGGAGGAAAAGACATCATCCGTCCTGTACGGCTGATCATCCCTCTAGAGATTCATCAGGGTGGGGAGGATGTTAGGATGCATTAAACGCATAATATTTAAGATTCGTTAAATGTATAATATTTAGGATTCGTTAAATGTATTTCCTAAATCTTTATGTTTATCTTGAGTGGCAACTGTATTTCAATGTTGATGTTTTTCATGTTGTTTTGTTAACGGAATAAAAAGAATATGTCCGAAGAAGATCACTTGTTTTTACGTTCATACTTTATACGTGATTATAACAAATAGTTCAGTCTAATATTTTACTTTACTTGGATATTTTTACTTTATATGATTGTTTGAAAAAGTGTGAAGAACTTTTTTTTTCTAAAAAAAAATTCCCCATACTTATTTATCCAGAATCAAGAAAAGTCGGAAAAATTGTTACTTATACCATAAATAATAGAAAATTGTTTAAAAAATATTTTCTTTCACAAAATATTTCAACAATACAACATCGAATTCAATTAGTAATATATTTCTGGTATGTATATTTTAGTATATGGTATATATATCTTGTATAGATATCTTTGGTATGTATAAAGTGTAATAAACATATTACTTGGAAATTGTGCATAAGAATGTGAATTGTTTGGAAATAATAAAAGTTTGAAAAATCAGCAGAACAGGAATTATAAAAATTGTATTAATGCAAAAACCACATTCCAGGCAATCATTCTAAATGTGGAAATTTGTTAGATGGAAAAACAATTAATTTCTAATCATAACACTGACAATCAAATCAGGAGATGTATTAGCATCAAATTTAAACCTGAAATTTTAGACAAAGTTCTCAATTTAAGTGATATATTGTGTGCCACTTGGCCCTTGTGAATTTAGAGAGTCGTGAATATTTCAATCTGGTGAATTAGTTTATAATAACTGATAGCTTTTCTTTTGAGAAACTTCTATAATGTCACATGTTTTCAATAAAAATACTATATATCAATCATTTTGCTTTTTAATAATATTTTCTTCAAGTTATTTAATGTTCCTTGTGATAACTGAATGTCTAGCAGCTTTCCTTAAATTATTCTGTTAAGTATGTCTACATTTCTCTAGTTTACATTGTTAATATTGTTAGCTCCTACCTAAACAGGGCACTTAGTATGATGTATTAATATTTGTTTGTTTCCAAAACATTGAAAAATAAGACAAGAATGTTGTAATGAAATACAGGTAGCTTTTAGTTTAGTTTTTATTAACATCACACTAGAAGCAACACGAAAGCTATTGGCGATGGACCTCATAATTTTGAACCTCGGTCAAGTGACAAGAACAACACCTGAGCTGGTACCCCCCCCCTCTCCTAACTTCTACACAAAAAGTACAGGTAGCAGGCACAAAAATAAAGAACTCTGCCTACCAAAGGCATTGTGATAAGAAAATACGTCTAAATAAAATATCATTGTTATTTATTCAATTAAGTACATCCCTTTATTTGTCAGCATGCTAAAGGAATTGAATTTAAGTAAAACTAAAAAGTAAAAGTAGGAAAAAGCGAGGAATGTTAATATAAATAATTATATTTTGTTCTATTATAATACATAAATTATAAAATAATTATAATGTATAGTAATAATTATTCATAATCATAATTAAGTTATAAATACTTAACATTTTATCAAAAATTACAGATTTTTATTAGTTATGAATATGTATAAGTATAAAAATTACAAATATAAATAATTATAATATACATATATGTGAGTGAGTGCGAGTGAATGTGAAAGTTATTAATCCAAGAGCCAGATGTGGCTATGTTGAGCTAAACAGGATTTAACTGTGGTCTAGACGTGAAAAAATTGGGGGAAAAAAAGACAAAAATTGGTTAACAAGAAGAGGGGTCGAAAATAGAGAAGGATCATTATGGTAACCTGGGGGGTGCGTCACCAGAGTTTACCAAACCCCATGGGAAACAAAAAGATCACAAGAGTGCTTCAGGATTATGTTGCCCATTCTTACCTAATGAAGGCAAGTCCCTGAGGTTCCCTGATATAATCCTCAGGGTGCTCAGCTATACCCCCAGACACTGGGGTACCCATTTTAGTAGCCTCTTACGACATGCAAGTGCTACAGTGGAACTATTCTGTCATACACAGTCACTACACGGATCATACATATATGTAAAGCTTCAATACTTATTAGAATGAATGAAAAATGTTGTGTACTTATGTCATGCTACAATAACAAAATTTGAAATCAACGAGTTTTGAATTTTTTTTATCTTCACAAAAAAGGGAAGAAGATACATCAAGAATAGTGGTGGAAAACATGTCCCCTCATGGTGATAATTATGTAAAAAGTGACAGTATTTCCCAGTTTGTTTCTCTGGGAAGTTAAATTAAGGGTTATATAGATCAAAAAGTAACAGATGTAGAGATCTTTAGATATTTTACAAGGACACTGAGTGTAATTTTTAACTCAGAGGATAGACAATTAAAAGTTTATGTTATTTGTATACATTCAATTAATGTTACTGTGTACATAAACTGACCAAATACTTAATGAAGTAGATTTCTTACACACTATAGGAAAAAAAATTTGTTTACAAAATTTTAAAATACATGTTGTCATAATTTTTATTATTAAATATATTAAAAATAGACGATGTAAGCTTCTTTTCTATGAAGAACATATTTTAATAAAATGAATGTCAATGATACAAGTGTTTTTAATGTTATCTTCACTATCTCAAATATTTTTCTTCAAATATATAAGGTAAAGTCCTATTTTAGCATACTGCTTGGCAGGAATTTTAAAATTGCGCCAAATGTGCTATTTTCAAACTTGTAGCTATTTCAACAGGAAACAAAATGGGTTTTGTCAAATGACAAAATAAAATGTGAAAAAGTTGCATTTCAAAGAAAACATGTAAACAGCATAAAAATATTAAAACAAATATAAAAAAAGTGTGATTTCCAAACTCCTAGGCATTTCAACAGAAAACAGGATGATGTTTGAATAATAATTTCCTAAGGATTGCAATAAAATAAAATGACATATAAAAATGAATTTAATAAAAAACATCATAAAAAAGAAAGGTAACAAATCACTGACCTTAAAACAGTGACGATTGTTAATGCTTTTTTTAGGAAAAGTAATGATGAAAGTGATTTTCCATTTGTGCAGCCTGGTTTTGTAATGGATGTTTCATTGCCAACTACATTTACTGTAAAAAGTTGTGAAATTCTTTGTTTTCAAACCAGAAATAGTTTCTCTAATTGTAAATCTTTTATCAGAAATAGTTAATCTTTTTGCATTGATATTCCAACCTTTCAGTCATGTAACAATGAAATCGATGCTCTACCCAGAAAGCGAAATTTTGTAATGAACACTAGACTATCAATCACATTTTTCACAAAAAAAAATGTCGGTGAAAGGTCTAGTCCAGTGTGAAAAGGCTAAGACAACAATCAAATGGTTTGCGAAAGTCTATCAGTACGACACTTTGTTCATTATGATTTTTTATGTACATACATGAAATTTATTTAAAAGTTAACCAAGCATTTTAAAATGTATATTAAGCAAACATGATTTGTCCAGCCAAGACTAGAAACAGAGTCGTTCACATAGTAGGGTTATCAGAAAAATAAATTTATGATTTTTGACCTTTTAAGACTTTTGGTAGGGTTACCAACTTGGCAATTTACCGCTAATCGAAAAAATTTCCATCTACAAGAAGTACGCTAAACTCCGATCCACCCATATATGGTATATATATAAATTTAATTCTGAAATTACTGTTAGAATGATTACAATGGAGAATACAGGACAAGAGAATTGATCACAACTTTGAGGTTTACACTGTCCATTCATTACTACTTTACCTCAAGAATTTCAGTGCTGTTATAGATTTACTTACAGCATTACAAATATTTTGGAAAAAATAGTTACCTACTACAATGAACCTATTGCTAGTGGAATGCCTTTCATGCTTTGTCTTTGCTTAAGAGGCAGAACAGAGACCTGCAAAAAAGTCCCCTTGCTGGTGAACAAAGGTCTTTCATCTGTGTATCATATTGTAATGGCTGTAGAGTGACAATTCAATTATAAATCTCATCATTTCACATTGGTTTAAAAATATCACTATGTAATTGCATTCAGCAGAATGGATACATGAAATAAATGTTCTTAGGCCTAGATAGATTATTAAAATATACTAATTGCAAGAATACATTTAGAATATTTTTAATGACCATGACAGTCAAAATTAAGCAACTTATGAGAATATTTTAATCTTCGGCAACAGTGCCGATTCGAGCATCAATTTTAATTACAGTGTACAAAACAATTCATTTTTATAGGGCAGTTTAAGTTTTTGAAATTATTTTTGTGTACACTCTCCCAAAGATGCTCATACAGAATGTTATGCTGAAGTTACTTTCAAATAAGCATGCTTTGTTTTTCTTGGGTGTTAAAAATTGTAAATTGAAAGCATAAATGTTGATTATATAATTTTTAAATGTATTGAATTCTCTTTATTTACAGTTGGGTAAAGGCGGTATTGCATTCCTGTAGAAGAACAGGAAACATTGTAAGTACTGATTTGTGTAGTATAGTTTCTCTGGATGCAAACTGAATAGAAGGTAGATATTGCAATTGATAACCTAACATACAGAGAAGTCAAGCTGAGATATCCTTTACTTCAAAACCAAAATAAAACTAGACAGGAAGCAGGAAAAATGAGGATTTTTAATGACTTACAAACATTAAACGAATGAATCTCAGCAAATATTTAAAATAAAGTAAATTAAAACTTACGTAATTCAATAAAGGCATGGTTAACATCTTACATCGCAACGTCTCAAATCTGAAAAACAATACATTTGAGATAATTTTAAAATTTCAACACAAGAAAAGTTAACTAAAAATGCACAATTATTCTAAAATTCGGCGTTCCTCCGAACAAAATTAAACGGTGCAAATCGGGAATAGGGTGTCCACTAGGAATTTTGCAACTTTCAGGAGCGATAACTGGTGATTTAGGTCATGGTAACCCTAAACATACTCAATGCTTAAGTTACGCACGCTTGGCGACGTATCAAGGAAGTCGCCAAATTCCAAGTGGACACCCTATTCCCGATTTGTACCAATCAAACTTTAGTGGACTGTCACATACATGTATTACACAAAACAAAATTAGTTTTCATAAAATCAATAAATTGCATACATTTATCTCGAAAGCACAAGCGTATTATCCTACATACACCGCTTTAATCCACAGTATTTCAAGATAACGTAAGAATTCGCTTTTTCTTTCTTAAATACTTATAAACCTTTTGAACTCAGCTCCTGCTGAACTAAGCATTCTAACGTAAAATGAGAATGCCACTTTTTTACAACCAAATGACATATGTCTGCGCGCAGGAAGATCATAAGAGAGTAGGGATTTTTCAATAGGGGAAAAAGGGATTTGGACTTAAATCCGAGCTCAACATTGAAACGGACAGGAAGAATCCGAGATCGCACTGTACAATTGGGCAGCATTAATGCTAATGTTGGAATAACAAAGGAAATGAATAATATTTGACATTTCTTGATGCTACAAGATTTCCATCAGTTTTTAAAGAAGTTTAAGGAAATCACAATTTTCTAATTACATGTTTTTTGAATTTTTTAGTTTTTAAATTGTATCGTTAGTTTATGAAATTTGTAATAGTTTTCATTTTCATTAATTAAAAAACATTTTTTAACCTTTCCTAAAGTTGGATTGCAGCTTAATTTTTTGGAATGATTGTTTTAATTACCTTACGAAATCGGCGAGGGAAAGAAAAAAAGATATGCATATAAATTCATTATAACAAAAAGAGATGCATGTAAATTCATTATAAAAAAAAAAAAAAAAGAGTATGTATTATAATTTCATTGTTTTTATAAGGGAAAACGGTTTTAAAATAATTAAAAAGTACATCATGAAAGTTATAGCTATAAGTTGTTTACTGCTTGAAAAATAAATTTCATGTTTATAATAAAAAAATTTCATATCCTTCCCCTTTTTTTTTACATTGCAGTCAGGTTGTATGCGAAATTTAACTTTCCTGCATTTATAATTTTTTTATAAAGGAAACATGCTGTATTCAAGTACTTCTATATGTTGTGCACTAATGATTGTAATATAAATCCAAAACTGTCAACAATTCATTGTAATTAGCGCAAAAAAAAAGTTAGAAATATTCATCTTGTAAAAATTAGAAAGAGATAAATACTGTTGGAGAGTAGGTACTGTAAGATAATATATATGTATTTCTGCAGAAAATTTACTTTTCATACATACATTTTTTCAATGAGTGAGAAATTAGGATAAATTGTACATTTTACATGTTCTTGGTTTTCTGAGAAACTTAGTAATGGTATAAAATTAGTTTTTTAAAATATTTGTGTTTATTAAAAAAATTATTTTTTGAAGCGTTTCTTTTAAATTTTATGAGGTAAATTAATTTTCAAATGAATAAACAAATTAAAGGCAACCAATTTACAAGACATTTTTCTTCTAAATTGCTGTGATAAGTAAATGGCGAGAACCTAAGAAACCTATTCAGTTTTAAAATAAAATTAGTAGTTTGTTTTACAATACTAATCCAAGATATTTTTTTGAAGATGCAACAAATATTTCTCCATGATGAATATTTAATGTGAACAGTGTGTACCAATATTAACATGTTAGCTAATTACAACTATTTAACCAAAGGATAGAAAGAATATTCATAATGTTGGTTCCAATCCCATAGTGTAATTGGCTTTACATAAAAATGAGATATTTTAAGGAAATCAAATATTCAGTGCTTGCTTGGAAAATCTGGCAACCTGAGATATCAGTATCTGAAAATACAATGCAATTTTTGATTGTAAAACAAATAAATAAAACTGAATAATTTGTAATTAATATTTTGTATAACTTCCCCACAGCCATTTTTATAAATCAAATCTTAGACAAGGGTAAATATAATCTATACTTTTTATTTTTTAACTAGTTATTTTACATTCAATTTTGTATTTACTTTTAAAGTTATGGTAACTTGAAAGGCTTTCATGAATAGTTCATAAAAAATGTATTATATATATATATGTTCCATTCTATTAACTACTGTTAATTGTGTAATGTAATTGTCTAATTAAAAATTCCATGTAAAAAATAATTTTTTTTATTTCAAACAAAACTTGAATATATATACATACATAGAATTAAAAATTCCTTATCCACAATATCAGCACAATTATATGAATATAATGTACTACAAAAATTCACTAACAAACATTCTCTAAAAGACTAAAATTACAAATCATCTAGCCATATAGAAAACACCAGTTAGTATTTGAACTAAACAAAATCTTTATATTAAAAAAATTATGCTACAAACTTTTTTAACATGTAAAAAATAAATACATTTTCACATTTGACAGTTCTTTGCCAAATACTGACATATATTACACGAGTATTATTTATTTGTGAATATAAATGTGTCATCTTTCAGCATTCTATATTCTCTTCGTTTATATAATTTCTATAGCAATTTTTAAAAATGTATTGCAATTAATGAACCCAAGATAAGTGTAAACGTTGGATGGATATGGGAGCTCTTAGGTCTTTAATCTCCTGTTAAAACGAATTGCTTCGGCCTGTTACTTGCGCAAGAAATTACAAAAATAAGTTCATTTTAAAATGACATTTCTTCTTAACAAAAATTAACACATGTACATAAAAAGTGATTATTAGTAGCAACATATTAAAATAAAGATCATTTTCCTACCAAGCTTAACCAAGAATCATATTCAAAAATTCTGGTATAACAGAAACGAGTTCACTCAGGAATCAAATTTTTCACATGTTTAACTCAAAGCATCAGGGTGAATACAATTCATGGCACTATATAAAAAAGGTATTGTTCATTAAAATTAAAGAAGGGATTTAGACAGTCTTTCACACGAGAGAAATAATGACCCTTGAAATGAATGCAAGGTCAAAATGTAAATTAAAGGAAATTAACTAATGTATTTCTGAGAAAAATATACATTGAGATAAGTTAGTTGTTCTATTTTTCATTACTCAAAAAAACTGGAAATTATAAATAATTTTCTCCATCAAGATACTGCTATAAATGATGATGTAATATTTCAAATGTAGAAAAAATTTATAGTTGCACTTCTAAAAATAAAGAAAACATTAAATAACTTCTAAAAGCAATGCATGTCAAATGTTATAAAAAGAAAACATTGTGTAAATTGGGTTTGAAACTTATACTAACAAGTTTATTCAGAATTATTTTTATTTACAATTGTTTTCATTTGACTCAATTCCTATTTTTATGTATTTCAGAAGTATAGAAAGCTACATTAACTTAAATTTTTGAGAGATTACTTACCTTACTCCTAATTTCACTATAGAAATATGTTTACAATTTGGTAGACCTCTTATAACTCAACATATTCATATAATTTCAGTCAAAAATTACTAAACACAGACTTGTAGCGAATTATGATCATGTAGTTTAAGACCAATAAAAAAAAAACTCGAAAATACAATAGAAAAATTTTTATTCAAAGTTTTTTTTGTTGCTGACAGAACCATATGAAGAATATTTAAAATATTTGAATTACAATAGTATTCAAGTTAGAAGAAAACACAAACAAGTTTAAATTAAATATTCTTTGCCATAAAATAGAGCAATATGCATCAAAATGTGTACTTAAATTATTTTACAAAAACTGAAATTTTTTATGAATTATTTAACACTGCTTTTAGTTATACTATCAGAAATTCCTAATGATATTTAAGCTTCTCTACCACGTCAAGGTAGTAGCCACAGAGAAGTGAATACAGTTGAACCTCTACAAATGGATATCCTTGGGATACGGAACAAAATCAACTATTGCTAAAATAAAATGAAGCTTTTGTTTATAAACCATTTGCAATATTTAGAATACATTTAACAAGTTTGAACTATGTTTTGATAATTTTAATAGGCAAGTAGGTAATTGGAACTTGAGTTTGTTAGTTAATTCAAGTAAGAAATGTTTTCTTTTTATTTCATTCCTTGATAAAAACTTCAGACTTTAAATTTATGTACATAACCAGCTTATTCTTTAAACAGTTATCCATTCACAAAAGGTCAACTGTATTCTTTTATTTTATTTATTTAAATTAACAATTACAAATGCCTTCTTGGTTTTCGGGAATTTTTTAAAGCATAAGGATCAAAAACAACCTACAATGAAAAAGAACATATATATATTGCATATTAGCCAAAAATATAAATGAAAGAGTTTTCAGATGCCTTCTAGTGGATCAGGAACTTTACGTCAAAATTATCTATAACTACCTATAATATAAAAAGGAACATTACATATATTGCACATGCTGAAAAATTTAATACATAAGTATTAGATGGCTTCTATGATAGTTAATCAGGAATTCAATATTGCATTATGATCTATTACCCACAATAAAAAAGAAAATCATTGCATATATGCAGGAAAACCCAAAAACAAATTGACATTTAAACCAAACTCTTCCATAATTTACAATAACACATTTTATACTTGTTTTGTTTTTGCAGTGAAAACCAGACAAGATGATATGCTTTGGTACTCTTCTTGTGTTGGTTTTCTAAATGTAGTCGAGGCTTTCTGGGCAGTCTTCTTCTTTGTTAAAACATATCTTTTTATTTGGGGGCTCTTTATTCAAATTTTTCGATACAGCTTCTTCATTTGCTTGAGGGAAAAAACGTGGTAAATCCACAGTATTTTGTAGCAAACTTAAAACATTATCATATTGTTCTGGTGGTGTTCCATTTAATTCATTGGTCAGTTTCATGGTCAACTTCATTATCAGCTCCATGCCTTCCTTTTGAAATTCTTCTTTGGAAGTTGTCTTTCTTGTAGCTGTAGCCCTCAAATTATCCACAAGTACCGCTTTTTCCAAAAAATTTCTATCTTCACAAATAACCATTTCTTCTTTGCCTTGTAAACTATGAACCCACTTGCCTACTCTTACGACATCATTAGTATCCATATCTTCAGAGCTTATGCTGTATTCAGCTTTTAAATTCAGCAGATCCTTCCGTGTTACCAAGTGGATCCTTTCTAATTTATCATTAATTGAATCTTGGATCTCATCCAAGATGGTTTCAATTGGAATATTCTTCTCCAGTTTTCTTGCTAATTCATCTTTTTCTTCTCTTGTTATTTGCATTCTTCCCAAATCTTTTCCATGTCCTAAATGAGTTTTTGTAAATTCCACATATACTTGGTTTTCATTGTCTTCACATACTTTCATCTTTGATGGACAGTTTCCGTTAATCTTGTTACTGCCAGCCATTTTAATAGTTCTCTTCTTATCACCCCTCGCATTATAAAAACCATTGCGATGACAATAAAAGTACGTTGTTTTTTTCATATTGTTAAACTTACTTCCAGTATTCTTTACGTACAAGGCAGTTGTTTGTTTTTCAACATCTTCTTTCCATATCTTGAAAGCTTCATAAGTGTCGAATTTCTTAGTTTCCTTTTCTATAGCAATATTATGTGCCGATTCAACATGGTCCAACAAAGCCTTCATGGAAACTAATTCTTCACTGCATACATTACATTGTATCTGTCTACATGTATTTACCTTATTTTCTACATTGTGTGTTAGTCTTGCATGTCGTCGTAAGTTTGAAGCTGTGGAAAAGGATTTATCGCACAAGAAACAAATATTATCCATGATTAAATTAAGCAATACAGAGTAATTGATAACAGACAAAATACAAACACTAAATGATATATATATTGAAAATAAGTTTTAATAATACCAAATACTCATGAAGTAATAGAACTTCCTTTTCCACAATATTCTGCAAGCACCTATCGAATTAAATATATTTTAAATAGATTAACGAGATCAATGATTAGAAATATTAAAACCTAGAAATTTATTAATTTTCATTTCACAACATATACAAAAAAAAAAAAATTCAGAATGGAAGAATGTAATTTGTAAAGAACTTGCTCCCCAGGTATTTTCCCTAACATTTAATCATACCAGGACACCATCGGAAATAGAAGAATTACATGATTTTTGTACTCTCATTCAATGTTAGAAATTATGTAGTTCTTTTCTCATTCAAATGTTAGAAATTACATGAGTTTTATGCTCATTCAGTGTTAGAAATTACATGAGTTTTAAACTCAAATTTCAATTTTTCAGAACAATCATTATATCAAAAATCTAAATTGATCGAAAATTGAAGAGAAAATGAGTTATTCACTTTTTAAAAATGATGGGAAGCAGAAAAGAGTTACTTCTTGATATTTTTACAATGTTAAGTAAAACAATTAAACCACAAATGAAGAGAAATCACTTACCTTTATCTGGAAAAATGGGTACTTATCACCCCGGCGGGAGGGCTACGTAGATTTTAAAAATCATACTATAATTTTCCTTTTCTTTCGGGAGGTACCATCCCTCTGCGCGATATAAGAAAGCGCCTGCCTGATGATTTTGTGTTTTTAACATTATGATCTTCCTTCTCCCAGAGCCTTTTAGTTAGAACGGCAGTGATGTGTGTATTCGAAGAAATTTGTTCGAGGTGGGTTGAGAACGCAATATCAACTGATAGCGTTCATGGTTTAAGAAAATAATAATATGAATATATCTCTGTTAAATTGATTCAGCCAACATTGATATAGCTCAATTCTTTGTTTTTATATTGCATGAAATTGTTAATGGTTTTTAACTTTCAGAGTTTATGTAATTGTTACAGCCCCTATTTCTGAACCATCACACTGCAGGATGCTTTGAATTGGATTTTGACTTCTCATCTGTCTTTTCGTGAAAGCCAAAGTAATATTGTAGTTACATGAAGACTCGTTCGATCACCCAAAAAGCAGGAATTAAAATTCCATTAGTAACACGAAAAGTTAAAATTAACTGGTGGGATCAGAAAATTCGTCTAATTCACATTGTCTTACACATCAGAAACATTCTATGCGAGAAGAGAAATTTGAAAAGCATGATTAAGGGTTTAAATTAGCAACATCAAAATTTAATAATTTCACATAAAATCTAAATTATAACCTAGCAGCCAAAATCTTTAAATTCTTAAATTGAATGTAACTCGATTTTTAATAGTATACTGAGATATTAGTTCGGCTATATTTGCTCCAAGTTTCTGTAAGCATGTTTTTCTAGGTAAAATTAAGGAAATATGTATAGCATCTTACCCATTAAAAATTGAAATAATGTCTTTTGTTTTCAAAGGCCCGCAACTTGCCCGGACAAAGTTCCAATGTCATTATGGATGATCTCAGGCTTAACCTTTTGGGTTTGAATCAACAAATCAAAGCTCGTTTGGGTTTGGCGGCGCCTTTACAAAATATTATTCTCCTGTCCATCTCTATCTCTCATCATGCATTTAGCACTTTGGGATATTTCCCCATTATTTATTGTATATACCATAGTTCCATATTTTTATACACTGAAGGAAATGGGTTTGTTCCAGATTGAATGGTAACTTGCTATGCTACTTCTCACTTCTCTTCCCCACCGGTTCGGTTCGGATGGATGGTGGTTCAATGGTGCTGCTGTGTGGAGATGGAGGTGTCTTCAGCATGTGCTTCTTGGGCATTTGAAAAAGTGAGTGAGTGAGTGAGTGATCCCAGCTGGCTAATAGCCATGGGTTGGTTGAGTGCCCCAAATATTATCAGTTCCGTTTACCAACCTTACACTCTCCACTAACTTTAGTTCGTTTACGTCAAAGAAGGGACGTGTATTAGCTGCTTTCATAGTGATTTATTTATTCATGATCAATTCGATCAGATACTCAATGTTCCAGCGTAGTTAATGAGGGTCATTTCGACTAGCGATGCGTCAAAATATGAATGGTTTGAGGGGGACCATGTAATTTAAAAAGTTGATCTGTTACGATTTGCGCGAAAATCGGAAGATTTTCTGAAGACCGCACACCTGATATTTTTCAACAGGATTGATAATAATCGACGGTAATGTCTCCATGTGGTTTTGTTAAAGATAAGGATATTTCTTTTACCATTTTTAAACAATTTGATTTTGGTGTCAACATGTATAGTACGTATATTTATTTTAGAGGTGTAATAGTTTAGTTCATTTAGTTTGGATTTCATAAGATGAAAAATTCGAAAATTAATAAGATGGATAATTTTTGCTTTTGTGGAACAAACAAATCTGATATCAAAGTTCAATAGACCACCAGAGAATATAATTCTTGCATTTTAAAATGTTTGTGAGAGTGATCTTTGATTTTTGATCTATTTTTGATTTTTGTAAGCTTCATTCTTGAAAATAATTGTTCAAATATAAATTACTATATAAAAGCTGAAGACAAATTAAAGAAAAGCCATGATTGTGTGTAAAATAGGATATTTATCATAGGAGTAAGGAAA
Source organism: Nephila pilipes (assembly GCA_019974015.1). Classification (NCBI taxonomy): domain Eukaryota; kingdom Metazoa; phylum Arthropoda; class Arachnida; order Araneae; family Nephilidae; genus Nephila; species Nephila pilipes. The sequence continues at coordinate 62,077 of BMAW01049568.1, forward strand.
TCTTTATAAGACTCCAGGATGAGAAACATTTTCAAATTTTTCTTTCAGTTTGAATGTCACTTTGTGAATAAATGCTCTATTGTTAGCCAAGATTTGAGAGGCTTATTTTATTTATAGAGAAAATAAGATTTAGATAATGTTGAAATACTTTTATTTTTCAAAAATTTGAAATCTACTCAAACTCTCAGTTAAATCAAAAATTAATGCAGCATATTTTGTGTGCAACTCACAGGTTTATGTGCAGCAAGGAAGTATTGAGAGGAAATATCATGACAAATCTTTTTACCTTTTTATTTGATTATTCTTCAAGGAAAGAATTTTGAATTTCTTTTCAAAACAACTTTAATTGTTTTGGAACATATTATTATTAATAAATTGATTTTTCCTTTGAAGTCTCAATTTTAAATCTAAATGTGTTCTGTTAGAAGTTTACTAAAAGAAAAGCCCCACAAATCTAAGATCCAAACTTCGTCTATAGGCA
>BMAW01049572.1:0-10573 GCA_019974015.1 Nephila pilipes
CTAAAAATAAAAGGTTTGAATAAAACATCATAGCAAAAGTTCATTATAATTAAATATATACATATTTCAGAAACTTTAAAGTAACCAAATCTATAGAAGTATTGATCAACAAACAATCTATAAACATATTAGCAATACAAAAAAGAAACTGAATTACAAAATACATTATCAAAAAAATTACCTTTTGGGTTCTAGAAACTTCCCTGTCCGCAACTTCAGAATTAATAGATAATAAGATTCGCAGATATATAAGGGTAGAAGTTACTCCCATATTCAATGTGTGCAACAAATCATCAAAAAATAAAGGCCATCGAGAAGGATAATCCGTAAGGAAAACCGTGCATATTACTTGTGAAGCTTTATTCTGAATCAATGCACTGTCAGGTTGAGTAGAAGTGCCCTTTAAAAGTGTCAAAAATAAGTAAAGGAATATTGGACAGAAGTAACATTTTATTACTATATAAATACAAATGCATTAAAAATTTCTGAGTAATTTTTTTTAAAAAAAATCACATAGAACGATGAATTGCATACTGTATGTGAGGCAGACTATAAAAGTTGAAAACAATACATTTCTTCCAGGGAAAAAATTCCATAACGTAGAAAGAAGTCTCAAATTCTTCCATATCTATTCTATAAAGTTACATTTCCTACATCAGGATTTTTAGTCCAAGTGAAAATTTTAAAATTCCTGATGTAATTAAATTATTTAACTCACATGAATTTTAATTATTTAAACCAATTTTAATACCTATTTAAAAAATGCTTCAAACCAGGAATTAGATTTTTAAAAATGTTATTTAATGGTGAAATTTCATTACATACTTCATTTAATCCATTTAAAATTGTCATAAAATATTTAAATAAAATTCATGCTATGTTTCTAAAATATAAGTAATGCCTTCACATAAGGAATTGTTAAAAAATCCACAATTGATAATATTTTCTTCATGAGTTCCTTAATAAATTAAATTACACTCATTACATAAAATTACTATTTTTGATTTTTTAACATACAATTAGAACTTCACAAATAGTATTTAAAAATATTTTTAAATATTTCTTAGGAAAAAATTTAATTGATATAAATGAATTAATAACAATGAAAAATATTTTAAATTATATGAAGATTCAAAGATACACAATAAAATACACACACACATATATATAAATGCATTAATATGTACTTGTGTTTGAATCCAATGTTTAACAAAATCTCGAATGATCTGTTGCTGTTCAGTATCTGCATAAGCATACCTAGAAATATAAAAATTAACATAAGATAGCTTTACCAACACAGTAATTATAAATATCACCAAACCATAATTAAAACAAATAAATATTTTAATTATGATATTCTAACAGAGTCTAACAAATGCATAGTCCAGCAAATACAAGAAAAGGGCTTTAATAAATATTTAATTCAATCAGAAAATATTTCAATTTAAGGCATTTAATTTAAAATTCAGGTATATAAGTCTAGTTAAAAATTATACAATGGAAAAAAATTAAAACATTATAGATGATTCAGGAAAAATTACTTCCTTTTTAAAATGAATGACACTAGAATTAGCAAGATTAAATAATTTGAACAACAAACGAGCTGATGAAGTAAAAACTGAAACATACATTTAAATACTTAGATAACAGAAAGTAAACACAATGGAAGAAATATGACATAAACCACAGAAATACATTTCGAGATCAAATTTTTCAACTCAATTTAAATAACTGAATATCATGATAAAAAGTCAGTAATTAAAATATGTACCTTGAATGAGAGAAATAATCCTATATATTATCTTTTGAAAATTTGCATATATGTACACACACAATACATGGCATGATTATTTCTCACATTTAAATCAATACAAATATTTAAATTAAGAGATTGGATATTACTATAAAATTATAAATTATGCAATAAATACAAATTTATTATTGTTGTCTCCCAATTTAGCTTACATGCTAGGCAACAGGAAATATTGACTCCTTAAAGTACAATGAATGCACCAAATTTGCAATCTTACTTCAGAGTGAAAAAATGAGCCATTTTTCAAGATCAGGTTTATTCTCAATGGTTTTTCAAGCTTCATTATTCGTGCACAGTGGATTCAATAGATTCCATACATACAAGGGTTTTTTTTAATTTACTGAATGAAATATGCAAGAAAGCAGGTTTGATGCTTGAATGGTACATAAGTACAGGATTGATTGCATCCAAATACATGCAATGAAAATAATGTTTAGGTGAGCAAAAAGATATGAAAAATGGATGAATGGTTCAGTTCCAGGCAATTTAGATATACATAATATATTGCGTGTAACTATATATTTTTGTTCGATAGTTGTATGAATGAATTTATGGTGTACGAGTTAAAATTTTTAAAAAGAACTGTCATGGATTGGTACATATTTTGCTACAATATTTGCATAATTGTTGTGGTGAATGAAAGTGCTGCAATCAATAGTCTACAAGTGACTGTTGAGAGTGATAAAAATAAAATTGGTCCTTCAAAATACAATTTGTGCAACTAATTATATAAATATCCTTAATTATTAAACTGTTTTCTGCAATTGATCATTTTCTTTATATCATTGAAAGGATCCGATTTGCGTTGCAATGGTTTCGTGTTTGAGAAACATGTCATTTTGGTGCAATTTTGTTTTTCATAGCCAAGAGCATAGACTACAGTAAGTTTTTATAATTATTAATAAATATTTTAAAAAATTGATGTTTAACTACAAAATTAAAATAAAGATCATTGAATTTTAGAATACAGAACAAAAATGTTAATAAATTAATTTGATTCTCAAACATTTACACACTTACTTTGTTTTAATATAATGAAGAATAACTTGAAAACAGAAAAATTTCACTTGATCTTGTCTGGAAAAAATTAAACCTTATTTAAACATGAAATAAAATTATATAAATTCCCAATAATAAACAAAGTTATTAAGAAATAGAAATATCAAACTCATATTGTAACTAAGAAAACATGATTTCAGGCAAATATATATTAACATTAAAGAACTTTTACCAAGCATTTATTCATTACATAAAAATATGTCAAATAGTAAACACACATTTTATTAAATACAGACACAAACACTCAATATTACTTAAATTGTTCTCAAACTCCTTTAATACATTTTTTTAAATATAGCATTTTTAGTTTAGGAGCCTTAATTAGGACATTATAAATTTAACATTCTAAGAAAAATATTAAAATAGAAATAGAAGTATAATTTTTGCCAAAAAAGAAAACTGCAAAAGAACATACTCTTCATTAACAGTGGATAACATGTTAATACTCAACTTCCAGCCATCTTCGGATTCTTTAAGTTGTTCAAAGTATTGAAATGCCTAAAAAAGTTTTCAGTATTTTAGTTCTAAGAGCTATTTTTCAATGTAACAATATATATATATAAATTGAATAAAAATTACCTTAATTTTTATTATAGCTTATGACCTAATAACATATTCATATCACATCAGAGAACTGCTCCACATTAAATCACTAATTCAAAATTCTTGCTATTTTTATATTCATTTATGAACTCGATAGATTCCAGTTTATTAACAAGTTATTCACTGGCTTTTAAACACATTTCATACAATATGCAACTTAAAGGTTTCTATGGAGCTCCTGAACCTACGAATCTTAATCTCCATATCTTATGCACTGATGAAACTTAACTTCGGCTTTTTCCAGACCAGAACAGTGTTTAAATTAATAATTTTAACTAAAAAGTAATGTGTAGAAATAATTACACATGACTATTGAAAAAGAAAAATTAAGTTTAAAAGTTACATGATTTAAATAAAATAAGATTTGAGTTGAAAACTGACTTTTACCTGTTGCGAGGATGAAATTTGCAAGAGCTGTGAGTGTGTGTTTGACTTTAACAGCTGACCAATGGGGTAGCTGCCTTTCGTGTTGGTGTTTGGAAATATGTAGAAATTGGTTCAAACTGTAAAGTGGTGATGAGAGAACAAATTCTGATTGTTTGTTGAGTGGGGTGGGTGGAGTAAGTGTTTCCAAGTTAGTACATGGGATTTAGTGAGAAAAGTGCAAAATTTACATATTTAAAATGATATTTTTGGGTATTTAATGTTTGGATCTGGATTGTAATTTGATATAATTAGAAGGGAGTTATTATTAATGTTCATGAGATTATAATACAATTTAAGGGGGATTTTTTGGATGGTGTTTGATGGTAGGAAAATTAAATGATGTGTAGATGTCTGTTTCTCATGAACCCTCTCGAATTAACTATTCTCTGATGATGTTAAGTGCTTTTTTATTTATTAATGTGTATTTTGGCAATGAACCCACCCAAATGGGACAACTGTAAGTCAGGATAGGTCTGAGAATCGAATTCTTAATAAGCAACTTGTTTTCTATACTTAATTCGGAATTCTGAGCAATTAAAGACCAAACCAAACATATGCTGGCATGGAATTTCTCGATGCATTGTGTTACGAGTTGTTCGAAAGTGAGCTTCTAGTTGTTGATGGTAACATTAGGATTTATTCTTGTTCTGTTGGTGTGAAAAGAAGATGGTCTCCATTTTGGAAACATTCTGAGACTTAAATGTATCAGTTGATAATTATTTTAGGCCATGTGCATTGGTGTGGATAAGTTGTTAATAGTTTACTTATCGCTTACAGCATTGTTATAATCTTACATAGTATAAGAGTTTCATAATGCTCATTTTTAAAATATAATGACTTACAGAGGCATAAGTAATCTCAAAATAATTTATGGAGTTGCATGATACCCGACACTTCCATTGAATATATATTTGAGTATAAGAAGGAAAAAAAAGCATTATATGTATATATCAATTATTGTATTATTACTATTTCAATGCTATTGAATGTTATCATTAATAGGCAAAACATTCTCTGGTTGAGAAACATGCTAGTATATAAGTAGGTAAGGAGTGAAACTTGAATGGAAGTATGAATCTTATCCAAAAGATTTTGTTCAGTGATATTTGATTATTATCCCATATATGATATTGTGTCACATCCAAATCTTGTAGCTTATAATTCTACATACATGATCAGTTGGCCAAAAGGTGAAATATCCAATTCATATGAGGTTAAAAATTCTGTTGCAAGCTCTCCTGTACTCATTAAAAGAAGCAAACCTAGGAACAAAGAAATTACTAATTGTTTCAGATAAAATTGTTTTACAGCTCAGTTGGTAAGAACATGAGTCTCCTGATCTACAGAAAGACATTGTCACATTGAAATGATAAATACTTAATCTGCAATGTTTTCTTTTTACATACCACCTATCTTGACTAAGGATTGCAATGATGAAATAATCAGATAATGATCCAATGAAAAAGATACCAGGGATCTTACATCAATTACAGAACTAACTGAAAAACCAGCTTTTATTGCAACAATAATCAAGTGATCATGATAGCCATGGCGAGCTAATGACTAGCAATGTTCAAGTTGAATTTTGTATTCGAGTTATGATTCTATTAAGGAATTATTGTGTAGCAGAGCTGATTTTCATTTCTTCACTTAACTATGCTAAAAAATGGCCCCATGATGATGTTCTAAATGAAAGGTAACAAATATAGCTGTAATATGTCACTAACATGCCATTAAACTGTTACAAGTTGTACAGTGCAACATCGGGAGTTACCTGCTATTACAGTACAGATAACACACACTCAAGGAATAATAGAAATGAACTACTGCAAAATAAAAATTTACTATGAAGCTTTGAATCTAGCTGATCAGGACTCTTCTCCAACTTTACTTCCTCATACATGGATTACAACAAGATTTATCATTGAACACTATGTGATACAAGTCCAATGACATACATGATGATTGAGCAAGTTATTCTTGGCTCAGCTAAAATTTAAGAAATGGTAGGACAAGGTGCATGACAATGATGAAACAATTTGGGTCATTTATACAATCAATCATTTAAAAAATGTAGTTTGGACTTCTTAAGTCTTCTTGTTACTAATGCACACTTTGCAAGAGCTACAGATGTTAACACCTCAGCACAGTCACAATTGTGCTTCTTAAGTAATGATCAATTACTTGGTATGACAAATCTACTTTTCATGTTCCTCAACTATTTGACTCTTGTTTTAAAAGTCATCAAAATGTCTATAAAGTTTTTAAGTGCATCATAGAAACATAAGTAGAATTCTCAGGGATCTGTATGGGCAGTAAAAATTATAACAAGTAATTAATTATTAATTTTTTTTATAAGATGACAATTGTGTGGGGGGGGGGGGAATGCATACTAAAATCAAACTTGCATTCAATAGACTAGAATATTTAATCATTTGCAACCTTAAAATAAATAGATTCATATTCAACATTTCAAGATGAACAAGTGCTTAGAAGTTGCATTATTTTATTTATTATTTTTTGCTAAGGATTTCAGTAATCTAACACAAAAAGTTACACAAAGCAAGGAGACTATAAGAAAATAGATGCACAAAATCCTCTAAAAATTTGAAAAAATATTGCAATATACCTTATCACTAAAGAGATCTTAAATTATGATGTAATTTGATTTCATAAAGTTAATATCCAACTAGAAATACACAATAAGCTTTATAAAAAAAAAATTTAATTTTAAAACATGGGTCGTATAATGAATACGACACTCAAATTGGTATTTTACAAGCCAAACATTCACACAAGTCACATGAAACTTTTATGATTAACTAAATCATGCATGCAGCAGCCTTCACACAGAGTATGAAAGTTTTTGATAGAAGTTGAAGCTGCCAACACACTACTATGCTCTTCAAAATATTTGCAAAGCAGTGAATACAAGAAATAGTTTATCAAGAGTACTACTAATTCAAGATTTGTTAAAAAAAACTTGGTACTTTTCCATTTCTCCAGTGCAGTGAATAAAGTCATCAAAAATGATAAAAACGACAGCAAACGGAATATGTGTATACTGTGTGTTGTCGCCAATACAGTCTGCTTGGTGAGATTTATGTCGGCAAAATGGAAAAGTACTAAGAACTTTTAACTATAATAAATATATTTTAACTGAATTTCAACATTTTGCTTGTGATATTAATTTAATCTTGATTAATAAAAAATGAACTTTAAGAATCACTTAACATTCCTATTCTTTTTAAAATAAAATTTTAAAAATCATACTTGATGCCTGGCCAATGGAGATGTATCTAAAAAACCTAGTATTGCCTCAACATTCATTTTTCAATGTTTTTCTAAAATGGAAGTAAAAATAGTAAGTATACAGGACATCAATTTTTTTCAATATAAATAAAATCGATAAGTTTTCAAATAAATATAATACACAAGATATATAGAGAAGGTAATATAAATTTCTAATTTTTACTACACGTATTATGAAAGAAAACAGTAACAGGAATTAAAAAAACTAATAGTTGGTTTTCTGATTTATAATTTTTTGTTCAAATATTTTTAAATACAGCTCACCTTAGAGAAAATCCTGATTACAAACACTACCTTAAAATTGGTTCACCAAATTTGATAAAAATTTGTATAACAATTTTTAAAATCAGCTGAATCCCAACATTAAATTAAAATTCAATGATAAAATGGCAGAATACTAAAGTGAAAATTTAGTTTCACGCTATCTCATAATAAACTTTAAGTATTTTATTGAATCAAACTGTTGCATTTAACATTTATAAATAGGTAGCAATCAGTTGAATAATGAATTATAGTTGCATATGATAAACCAAAGTTAAAATAAAAAGAATTAAAAATATAAAATCAATAAATTTACCGACAGCTAATTGAAGGATGATTTATATCAAAATACATAATAAAATAACTATAAAAGTATTTATCATTTTACTTTAATTCAGTATCAAATGCAATAGTCTTTTCGATATAATTCTAAATAATGCATTGATTGCCCTATTAATCAGCATGTTCATAAAATAGATTAACTTGATCTGTACAAGTTATCAAGAAAATACTTGTTGTAATATATATTTACAATAATCCCCTTTAATCAGAAATGCAAGAAGGATTCAAAAGCCTTTTTCATCAGTGATACATACATCCTCATAGAACAAGCAAAAATAATTAATATGCATATGCCATTATAAAAACATTTGGTGATATAACTAAGTGATTAGAAAAATAAAAATTTTAACAGCTACATATTTGAACAATTGAGAAGCTATATTTTAGATGATTGGTTCCTATTTTCCCTGATGCCTTGACGAGAGAAAGCAAAATGGCACCAAGAAAGAGTGACAAATGCACCAAATTGGCAACTCTTGCAACGTTAATCTATCAGACCTTTCTTTATGACAACTCTACTTTTATAATGAGATTTGGTGTCATTTTATTTTCTATGCTCAAACCATGAACTAAATAAGATTTTACCTATCAGCTTTGTCTTCTGATTATTTAATTAAGATGTTTCATAAATATACACATATTAATATATTAATACAAAGATATTTTATTTATTTTATGGTAGAAATAATTACATTTAGCTTATCGTATGCTCTATATAATTTAGCCTCGCGTTGATCGTATTAACTTAAAAGAATAAAACTGTAGACTTACACATCTTATCGTTTACTTTAATTTAAATATTTACTTTAGTAATTGGATTTTTATAGCATTATCATTTGCTTTATTCTTTTTGTAATAAAAAGTTGGGATTGTTTTTATGTTTAAAAAAAAAAGATTGTTCTATAGGGTTTGAATTACTGTGTTTATTTTTTAAGTATAAAAATTGAAAATATTGTAAATAATTACTGTAGTAGGAAATTTATGTGTATATCTAAATTCCTAAGCAAGTTTAAAGAAACTACTTAATCAGTTGAAGTGTAGAGAATTATTTACTGCCATTCATTGATTAGTAAGACATTGAAAGCTAAGTTGGTCTGTGATTAATTGTGACAAGCTTTAATACAAATTACAAACAACTCCTCAAAAATGTTATTACTCAAAAAATAAAAATATTTCACATTATTTCAGTACAATATTACTGATTCTATTCTAACACTGTGACCAAAATTATATGTAAAGGATTCTTCTTAATTGAAATTTGATAGGAAAAAATAAAACTGTACAAGTTAAAATACCATAGACAATGAAATTTTGTGGAATTTCAACCAAATTAATATTGATATGTCAAATTTAACCATTCCAAACCATATTTTGTGAGAATGTTCTGGTTTCTTGAATATAGTCAATAGGGTCTTACACAAGTAAGAATAATGCATGCAAAATACAGTCCAATTTGTGCCTCCATACTCTAATGGTTAAAATAATTTATTATTAAGTAATACTTTCAGCTCACCAATTAAGTAAATATGCAAAGATTCTCTTAATTATGCTTGACACAATAATAAACTTGGCACACAAGTTAATAGTTGAGATACAAAGAACTGGTCATCTGTCAAAACATATCTAAAACTAGCATTAAATATAAGAATAAGCGAGATTTTAAACACTACTTACTACATTATCATTAAATTCAATTTTAAAAAAGTTCTAAAGCATTTGTATATTCCAACATTTTTAATGGAATTTTCATATGTATTACACTTAATCCAAATCTGTAAATTTGTCCATTCTATTATAGATTCATAACGAAAATATTTAAAATCCTTTATTCTTTTTAAAAATACACATCAGAAAATTTATGAAAACAGTAACAGTTATAGAAACAAAAACCAATTACAAAAATCAAGAAATATAACAACTATTTCATTTTCTATTGCAACTATTTTATAATTGTACGTTTGGCCTGAAATGAGCTTTAAATTCCAATTTAAAAACAATCAAGTAAGGTATAGATTTCAACTTTTCCCTTTAATGTGTCAAGGACATTAAGAGTATAAATTTAACGAACATCAAATGACAAGCAATTCAGAAATAAACTTCAGGGACTATTTTTAAGCAAATGCCCAATATGATTACAATATCAAAATTTTAACAAATATATATTAAACGACATAAGAAGCCTTCAGCCATTCTCACTGGCAAGATCTTTCTAAATATGAAAAATAAAAAAAATATATACGAATAAATTTCAAAACCAGATATAATTTTAAAATTTCCACTTAATTCTAATGGCACCAAAAATTGTAATACAAATTTTATAAAAATATATAACATAACAGAAAAAATAAAAATAGTTAAAACATATTTCCTGATACACAATGTTTTTAAAAAAGCAATACATAACAACTATTATTTCTTTAATAATTGAAAACTTTTTGGGACAAAATATATCGGTGAATTTCAAACCATTCCTATAAAAAAAAAATAGATTTGTGAAAAGATGTGCATTTTTGTGTGTGAAAAATGTATAGTACACATTACTACTAGTCTACTTCAATGAATGTCTACCGCGAAGTAAATTCATTATGCTTTATTAAATATCGTAGTTTTGCTTCCTTACAAAATTAGCATATTCTATTGTAAACTTCTCATAATTTATAAAAAAAAATTATTTGATATACCTTTGTCAATTTTTGCCTTTCATCATATATGAATTGACGTATAATAACAAAGTAATATAAATAAATATAATAAAAT
>BMAW01049597.1:0-35728 GCA_019974015.1 Nephila pilipes
CACCCTCCAATGACTAAAGCCCGAGAGGACAGACATATAGGGAGGTCACTCTTGCAAAACCATACAAACACATCACTGACCATTAGTCAGGAAATTGACATATTTGCAAAATGCCCAGTATCCACTCGTTCGGTGCGATGACGTTTGCAGCGGCGTACACAGTTAGCACGGCGACCAATACTTCGTCTTCCCTTGATAATGCAGTATAGAAATAGACGGTTATTCTGGTGCACTGAAAGACAGAGCTGGATACAGGAGTGGCAGGCACAATGTCGTCATTTCAAACGAGTCCCGGTTCCACGTACAGATTTCTGATAGCCGTATATTGTCTGGAGGCTCCGAGGAGACCGCTGGTGGCCTGCTTGCTTTTGATATTGGCATAGGGGCCCTGCACATATTGTGATGGTTTGGACAGTCATTGGGTACGCGACACACACATCTCTAGTTCAGATCAAAGGTAATTTGAACGCAGATCGGTACATTTTTTGCTTATTACATCCAGTTGTTGCACCCTATCTTTTTGTCCTGCCAAACGCCATCTTCCAACAAGATAATGCAGGAACACATGTTGTGTTCTGACCTTTTTCGATACACAAGTTATTCGATTGTTGCCCTTGTCTGCACGGTCTCAAGATATGTCATCCATTGAAAACATCCGGTCGTGGGTCGCTGAGAGACTGGTGCACCCCCTTTCTCCATCTAATACAGTTGATGAAGAGTGGCACAGACTTGAAACAGTATGGAATGAGTTGCCCGTTTCTGTCATCCAAGCCAGGTTCGACTCCATGCCTAATCGGGTAAGGGCCGTTATAATTGCCAGGGGTGGTAGCTGTTTCTATTAATTTCGCACCCCTATGAACCCACAACATGCTTGCAAATTTAACAATTTTGTCTATATTCCATACTTTTTATGTACAATAAATATCTTTTTTGTATTTTCTTTCTTTCATTGTGTTGCAATTTTAATATCCAGCAGTTTATAAAATTAATTATTACACACAGATTGTGTGTGTGTGCGTGTGTGTGTGTGTGTGAGAGAGAGAGAGAGAGAGAAAGAGAGAGAGAGCGCTTCGAACTGTTACATTTTCATTATTCTTACCAGATATGCAATGGATAATTTAGAATATTTGAAACAAATCATGTAATTTAAATATTTGTTTTATGATCTTTGCTTTATAAAGGTAGCATCTTTTAAAAATATTTTGTAATCAATTTTAAATCATTATAAACATACTATCAGATTTTCCACCTTTAAATGTGCCTATTTTGCACTGCATTCTAAGACAATGAATGGCTAATTATAGGTAAAAGATATTAAGTAAGAGTTCGATTATAATTAGTTATAACAGGAAAGCGCTCAAATTACAAGGATTCAACTTAAAGACTTTATGTTCCTTCATACATTGATCAAATGTCTATAAATCTGAAATAAAATTTAATACAATGTACAACCATGTGAATCAAAATCCTATGCACTTGAACATTTCTGAATTTCATAACTTATACAATTACTATTAAGTAATGTAAATAAATACCGATGTATGTTTACCCACTAAAAAGTTATTTTTTGCTTAGGAATATTTACTTTCGTAATTTTAATGTTTTCGCACTCTTTCTAATAAATAGAGAACGTTAGTAGTAGCATCAATAGGAGAATGATCATGATCTCAAACCAGTGGCCGGAGTTGTTCACCCGAGTCACGGGTTCGAGTCCTTATTCTGAGGCTCTTTAAATCTATCGCAGTTCAAAGAACGGGCAACCATTTTAGGTATCTTTCTCATCATTTTACCTTGATTTAAAAGTATAGGTGTTGTTGCCAGTAACCCTCGTATTACCCTAGGTGTGACGTTGGTAAAGAATCAAAGATCAGAACATAGAAAGGATGAAGATGGGAGTAATTTTTAAAAAAGTTTTTATTCATGATAGATATAAAATCGTTTACATAAAAATAGTTATTATGCAATTTTTGTACTTTTTCAATATTTTCTTTTTGTAAAATGTTTTCAAATATTTTGAAATTTATTCTATTTTTAATAATTTCAGATTAATGAGAATGTTTTGGGTTCATTGTTTTCTTATTCTGAATCATAAGTGCAGATCATTAAATGATATGATATAATATGCATTTTGTACATCAGTTAAATTTCCCATTTTTGGATCCGAATCTCTCTAAGATTTAAATTTATGTACTCTTTCAAGATTCGAAATCATTTGATATGACACATTTTCGATATAATATGCAAAACAATAAAGAAAAATTATTTTTTTAATTACAATATTTTCATCGTACTCTTTCGAATTTTCTCTGGGTCTCGTTCAGATTACATGTCTTTCTTATTTTTCTAGCTTCATTAATGAAACCTGATGACCTTTCCAGATTTTAGGGATTACATTTTTCTTAAGATTTTGCTTCGGGGGAAGAAACGCCTGGAAAATTTCCAGATTTAGGAGAATTCTGAGTTTTGAAAAGATACATCATATTATTCGTCTTTTCATTTTTACATTTTTTTTCTCTCCATTTTAAAAATATTTTTTCATTATTTTTCGCCTTCTATAATCTAAGAGTTTTATTTTTTGTATTGAATTCCTACGTAAAATAAAAATACAATCTTTAAATGCGAAGATGCTTTATATACATACATTAAAAAAAAAGACCTTAACATTGAACTCTTGGAAAAGTCATCGTTTTTGAAGTTTTTATATAGTACTTTTAAAAGACGAGATTATTTTTACCGACTTAATTATCTTTTTTATATGATTGAATTGAATGCCATGCATTATTTTCAGTTCTTAAGCATAATTTTTTCTCTTCTCATGTTCCATCTTTTCAATAATTTGGAGGGGAAAAAAGTAATTACAGGATGTTTAAACGAGACTTAAAAACTTTAGTAAGAAAATGCCAGATTTTTTTTATATCGCGAAAATGGCTTTCTAAAAATAGAAAGCATTTTCAGTTTATCGAAATAGTTTTACTTATCGAAGACATTTCAAATATATTTTATATTTTTTTTAGTACCGCATCTGCGCATTTTTGCAAACATTTTTCGATTTGTTTCCGAATATTCCCTAAACGTTTCATTAAATATCTAGTTTGAAAAAAAAAAAATGTGCTTTTAATATACACTGCTTGCCATTAAAATTGTAACACCAGGAAGAAATAATCTGACGAACGTAAAAATCACAAGAAAGGAAGAAGATGTTAGGATATGTAAATGACTAGTATTTCAGCCCATTTTGTAGACGCAGGAGGGAGAAAATCATTTGGAGCACTGAAGCACGGTGGAAGAAACGACACCTAAAGCACTGCATAAAAGAAAAGTTGTGCAGCGCATTTCTCATTCGGAAAGCGCTTTGTAAGGTCGGTTTGCTCAGAATATCGTGTTATGCCGATAATAAGAAAAAGAAATGCTTACCAGCAAGAATTAGAATTCGATAGAGGCAGGATCGTTGACTATCAAGAATGTGGATTATCGTTCCGTGATATCGCCCGTTCCAATGATCGAAATCCACCTAATGTCATACGAATATGGAATCAATGGATTGCTGAGGGTCATACTGAACGGCATGAAAGACATCCACACCCTCCAATGACTAAAGCCCGAGAGGACAGACATATAGGGAGGTCGTCCTTGCAAAACCATACAAACACATCACGGACCATTAGTCAGGAAATTGACATATTTGCAAAATGCCCAGTATCCACTCGTTCGGTGCGATGACGTTTGCAGCGGCGTACACAGTTAGCACGGCGACCAATACTTCGTCTTCCCTTGATAATGCAGTATAGAAATAGACGGTTATTCTGGTGCACTGAAAGACAGAGCTGGATACAGGAGTGGCAGGCACAATGTCGTCATTTCAAACGAGTCCCGGTTCCACGTACAGATTTCTGATAGCCGTATATTGTCTGGAGGCTCCGAGGAGACCACCCTCTGCCTGCTTCTTTTCGATATCAGCATAAATTCGCTGCACCTGGTGTGAGGATTTGGGAAGCAATTGGGTATGTGACTCGTATATATCTAGTACGGATCGAGTATCAGTAATTTGAAAGCAGATCAATCACATTTCTTATTTATTGCGTCTAGTTGTTATAACCTATCTTCGTGGCTTGCTAAACGCCATCTTCCAACAAAATAATGTAAGACCACATGTTTCACGTCGTGTTCTGGCCTTCCTTTTTACACAGGGTATTCGACTGTTGCCCTGGCCTGCATGGTCTCCAGATTTTTCACGCATTGAAATCATCTGGCCATGGGTCGCTGAGAGACTGCCCCCCACTCCTCCCCGCCGTTTTAGTTGCCAAAGTGACATCTGTTTCAACTAATTTCGCACCCTTGTAAACCCACAAACTCCTTACAAATTTAATCATTTTGTCTTCATGCCCTACAGTTTGCGTATAATAAATATCTTTCTTTGCATTTGCTTATCTTCATGGTATTGCAATTTTAATAACCAGCAGTGAAGGTTGTTTTTACTGGCTAGCAGTGTAATAGTAACATTATAACTGGTGTTTATTTAATTAAGTGTATCATAAGAAAAAAATTTGGGAGTATTTTCTAGAACTTAAACGAGTATTAGTTATTCATTTTAATATAACGTCTCAGATTTCCATGAAAAATATGAAATAAAGATTAAATAATAAATTTTATATTATCTTTTGTCTTAAATAATTTAATTATTGCAGAATATGTGTGAAGCTACGAAACGATTTTATTTTAAAAATATTAAATAATAAACTAACAAAAGCTTTTTTTTCATTTGTATTTTTAAGTTAACTTCAGACTTTGTTAGAGCTGGGCATTTATGCCCAATAAAAAATTCTGTCCTGGACGATATCTTTTTCATCATTAAATTAATTTAATGTATATTAAGGGTAGATAAAAGGTTTTACGATAAGGTTTAGAAATAAATTATCAGAAATATTTGTTTACTATTTTTAGTGGTGTTTTTTCCCATGGCATACTGTTTTTTCTAATCTTCGTGTTAAGTGTACTGAAGCCATACTTTATTCTAGTCATTGTCGTAAAGAAATTTTTAATTCTATGTGTGTATTAAACTTCCCTATTTCTTCAGTCTTAATTTTAAGATGATGTACTTAATTGCTCTGTGTTGACATAGCAATAAGAAATTCCCTTTTCAATTTATGCTATTTATTATTGCAAAGAAATTTTAAATTTAGTATTTATCACAATTTTCTGTTTAGTTTTACTTAATTTTAAGATGTACTTAATAAAGTGATTAAATTTTCTCATGTGAATAAAATCTCATTTTCTTTTCATTAAATTAGGAAAAATATCTGATGAAAGGTTTTCTTTATTCAAGCTGAGAGAATCAAAGGTTTTCCTTCTTATTACTTGAAAAAAGGATCATGATTTCTTGCTGTGGAGAAAGGTTTTCCAAAAATTAGTTGCAAAATAGAAAAATTTATGATAGGTATTATCTCTTATCTCAAAGAGACTTCAAGATTGACGTCATTCATGTGTTATTCATACTTACTGAGTCGTTACTCATTTCTGTCTACATATTACATAACGAATAAGATTTATTCATTTTTTTTCTTTTAAAGCTTTGATATATGTGACATTTCTAATGGAATGAAAAATTTCAGCTCCTAAAAATATGAAATCTATCATACTATAGAAGCTTTAAATTTTAAAACTGTTTTTCTCGGCCTGTTTCTTTTTAATTCATTTGTTTATTCTAACGCAACTAAACCTCAAAATATTTTGAAACACATATTTCATCCAATAATGCTGAATAATCCCTAACATGTACATATCGTTCTTATGGTGTCAATATATAAATTTAAAAAACCTAAAAATTCACCTCTGTCAATCTTTTTGGTGGATGAAGAGTGCTAGTCTATTTGAAAAAAAGAACCTTAATTATAATAAATTTGTAAATTGGAATTATATGGTTAGTTTAATTAGAATAAGAACCCTATTTGGCCAAGTTGCGCAAAGCACTCACTTATTTATGAAAAAATGTATATCTATAATCGGAAAAAAAACTCTATAAGGATAGTAAAAAGTATGATTCCATGACCATGAGGAGAGGCGAAAGTAGATTAAGGTTGATAAGGCATCCTGGGTGTGCTACACCCCTGTTTACCATAGTCAACAAACCCCATGTGAGAAAGGAAAAATTGTTACAGCTCCTCTGTGTCGTAAATCCCGTACCTAATGGAAATTACTTTTGGCTTATTATTTGAAATTCTATTTCTTTAGGTGTCTTAAAATATGTTGTTGAATTAATAATATGGTAAAAATAATAGAATGTGACAGAATTTCATAATAATAATATTCGTGATATAAATTTGTTCAAGTATAAAATTAAATTCGATTGAATATGTGATTCTATATAAAAAAAAAATCTGTACAAAGATTGCCAGTGATATTTTAGGTAAATTAAACAATTAAAAAAAGAGTATACAAAGTGATAGGAATCAAAAATATACAGTAAGTAGTAATTTTGATTATAAATTATTTATAGTAAAGACCTCTTATTATAATTTCAATACCAAAAACACTTATTCAGTTCTTATAAAATTTGGTCTAAGTTATTATGTAGAATTTAGTTTCAAACAAGAGGTCGGAGGTATACTTTTTCTTTTAAACCTCTGTTTTCTTAAGAAACAGATTTATAAGTACGGTTTCGGGGGAAAAAAATTAACCATCTTCCAGCTGGCTACATCAGCGCATTACCTATTTCCCCTCTTTTTGTGTAAGCGTTAATCAAGTCTATGTAGGGAAAGAAGAAAAAAAGCTCTCTCAAAAAGGAACTTTTTTTTTTTCTTTTTCTTTTTTTTTTTTAGTTTAACCTCGGATTATTCCTGGCAAACAATTATGTCATTCATATGTGGGACTCAAGCAAATCTAATTTATTTCTGCCTTTAAAATCATCTTCCCTGCATAATTTAATTTCGAATTGACGCAAAATCTAACGTTAGTTTCCATGATTATTTGTCAGGCACACTCTTCGTGATCCAATAGACGGTTTAGGATTATTTTGTAGAATGGAAGGGGATTAGAAACGCGAAACGACTCCGAGTACCATTAACGCAAAGATCGTAGAATGACCTGTGGGAGAACTTTAACGGAGTCTGAGGTAACTAATGCTGACCAGTAAGGAAGTTTTTAGTATAAAATACAAACAGCTGTTTTACTAGCTGTTTGGTTATTTCTCGAGTATCAAAGTAATTTTATCAGCTGCTGTGTAAGGTAAATAAAATTAAATTATATCTAATTACACGAAGGATAATAGCGATAGGAAATCTAGTGTAACGTATGGCATAAAAGGCTTTAATTGGTTTTAGTAAAATTAATTGCGAAGTTTTAGTGATTAGCCGTTTTTCGAATAAAGTTAAGACGCCATATAATTAATCTGCAAACTGAATGAATCCTTTGATTAAAAAGCGAGAGCTTCATGAACGATGGTTAGGGAATTATCTTCTATTCCTCCATTTCAGCAGGTAATCGGATTGTTTTTAAGAGCATTGCATTAAAAGAAATCCGTGAAATGTTCTTATAAGCGTAAAATTATATTCTGAGTTTTAAAAGCCTGTAAGAATTTAAAAGCATAGAAGGGGGGAAAAGTTGTACTTACTTTTGGCATAAATCTTTCTTATATTTTAAGCTCAAATATTTTTTTTATGGTGGGAACTAAAAGTAATGAAAGGGAGAGAAAGTAAGGATTCTTTTTTAAAACTGGTTAAGTTCAAAGTGAAGTAAGTCATGTTTCAGCTGTATTAAAAGTGCTTATTACAAAAGTTACGGGAAGTACGCTGCGCACTTGAACATATTTGTATTTCATTGAGCTTTCAATGAACGCTTAAGAGTAATTATTTTAATTTTTAGTTGATTGAGATAACATTAAATCTAGTATACAGATAGAAAAAGTATTTAAAAATACTTTTAAATAGTATTTTTTTAAATTAGAATTTAATTCATTTTTAAAGATACTCTTTGAGCATTACTTTTGACATTATACACTCAATTTTTGTTTAATGTGCCTCAACCAAATAGATATGTGCATGAATTTTAGATTCAATATAAAATAAGGATGAGAAAAGGCTCATTTCTCTACCTTATATGAAATATTTCACTATCACACATCCAAGACATTCCAAATATAAGTGATCTATTAAGTGTTTATTATATACCTAAGGTACATATTTTTGTTAATAAATCATTTTTCATATATTTCTTGCACATTTTACACACACAAAGATTCATGACATAATGAAAAATAAAAAGTAACATTACACTTACATAAGGTATGTGAATTTAGAATTTTACATAACAATGATACGAGACAATTTTAAAAATTGAGAAAAGGATATTTTAAATACTTATTCAAGTAAAGAAGCCCTCGGGGATTTACCTTCTTCACGGAAGTACGGGCATCACCCAACCTAGGCAACCAAGTGATCTTCTTCCTTTCCATGGAGTTAACTGTGTTTGGCTAACATAGGTGATGCGCCCAAGGGATACCCTAGCAATCCCTTTCTATTCTTGGCTCTCTTTCTTGTCAACCTATTTTTTTTCTTTCTTCCGTTTTTTCAAACATCTAAATCACAGTCAAACCTAATTCGGGGCAGCATAGCCATATCTGGATATTGCACCATTAAACTCTTCACCATCAACTACACACACAAGTAAAGAAAAATCCAAGCATAAATTTACATTATTTCCTCATTTGAAAGTCGGATATATAAGAGGTTATTACAGTAACATCTTATAAAAAAAATTTAAGTTTAGTTTAGCTTTATATTGAATTTTTCTTACTATAAGAAGTAGCAAAGCAGATACTTCTCGAATGTTACGGCATTATAAAAAAATTTCATCACAGTATGACACTTCGGCAGATTTTATATTTTCTTTCCAGTTTTATATTACAGTGTTTTGTTTCTTATTTATTTTATCTTTTGCTCTTTGCACAGTTTTTCCTGTACTTTGGTTTACTCTATGAGTATCTCTCTTTCCATTGAGTGGCCCGGTAGCATATAGGTCATGATCGTGGACTCGCGTTCCGAGTTGTTTTCATCGAATCGTGCGTTCGAGCCCTGATGCCACAAAAGAATAGTCGTTTAACGGGACTGATACATATTAAATCTGGTCAGGGCCCTTAACTCTCCATTTGGCGTGGTATGGAAGTTTGAAGTTTGGGGAAGGAGGTGACAACTCAGGTATCATCCTCATCACTTGACCGTGGTTCAAAACTACGAGGTTTGTCACCTTTTGCCCTGGAGTTACTTCTCCGAGTGATGTTAATAAGCAATCATCATCTCATTCCATTGATTTGTGAGAAAAACATACCTTGAAAAGTAATAAGTGAGGTTGAACACAAATCGTCGAAAAAAATAAAAACCACCTATTCTATTGTATTTAATGACAGGGGACACACCCATTCAAAGGTAAATAGCGCTGTGTTGAACTCCTAAATCGTTTGAATCTTACTAATTATTAATCATAAGAGCGAAGTAATTTGGCACAATTATACAATAAACGTAAGAAATATTATTATCATCAGAAAAATTTAAAATAACAACTTTGACCTATTTTTATCATTTTAAGTATCCGCTACCTTTTTAAGTGTTTTTCTATCATTTGGTAGACAGGATAAAAAAAAAAGTTTTGGTTTTGTTCGATTACAAATTTTTAGTTGTGAAAACAAGTTATAATTTTTTGGTAATGAATCATTTTCTTTAAACAACATTAATAGAAAATCAATGGAATTAAATTTTAGTGATTTTTGAAATGTTTTAAATATTTTGAATTCTAAAACTTTTTGGATTCTAAGAGCCGAGTTTGGTTTTCTTTTGCATATAAAAGAAATTTTCTGTGAAAAAAGAATAATTAAGATATCACTGTGTAAATATTATGAGTAATATCGAAGTAAGAGGTATATTTCATATTTCAATGTCTATTATATACAACTGAATGGGAATGAAGAAGAATAACATTATTTCCAGAAAATAATAAATTCTAATTAGGTAATAATTATTTAGAAGTTATTGGATACGTTGAAAGTAAAAGATAACAAAAAAATTCAAAATGCTTGTGTATTGAAATAAAACAAATTTGATTTCCATTATAGCATCGTATAGTAATATCGAATCCTTCTTATTGTAAAGATAAGAATTTTCAAAATTTAGAAATTCTGCTGGTGTATGTAAATAAATCCATAATTACTCAAGAAACTTCTTACTATACTTATATATGTACACTCAGAATCATTGTCTGTTCTTAAAGAAAAATTCAGTAATTTATAAATTAATCACTTTTCACACAAAAGTCAATTAATTCTTAACCCATCAAATTTTAAAAATATGCCAAAGTTATTTTTAAAAAAGCAAATCCTAATGTAACAAATGATGTAAAAAACATTATAATATAAAATTTTTATTGAATTGGATTTTGCGATTTATGTGGCAAGAAACCTTTCAGATGCAGCAAAAATATTTAATTTTTTATCTCGTTTCAAGAAAAAAGGCAGGCATTTGCTGGTACATTATTCGGTCTTTAAAACGCTAGAAAGATTTCTCTATCTCCATAAAACTTTGAAAAAAAGATTAACGTTCTGAACATTTCAAAAGCAAACTGAAGGTCCCGAATGTGAGTTTTTTAAGCCAAATATAGATTTTTAAATGCTAACAACTTCGTATTACGCTGCGTAAACACACCAATTTTCTTTGTTTAAATTGGAATTCATTTGATTTCGAAATTAGATAAATGTCATATAACTGAACATGGTTGAAACTGAAAAAAGAAAAGTATTTCCCGTTAGTCGAAGAAGAAGAAATATGATGCCAAATAAAAAAAAAACATGAAAATGCTGCTGAATCTTGGAATACGAGGAGTTACATCAAAATGCATTTTAAACCTAAGAAAACCAAAAGTAAAGTGTATTTGAAATTATCTGTCAGATGTACATCATAGGATATTTATGATTATATATAGGATATTTATGATAGAATGATTATGTTGTCGTGCCTTTAAATTTGGAAATCACTACCTGAATACGTAGAAATCGATCACTGTTTGATGTATTACCAATTTATCTAGGAATGTTTTGAAAAGATAAAAATCGTAAAAAGAAAGGTAGCTTATGGATTATTTATTATTATTTAACTTATTATTATTTAAGGATTTTTTTAAATCATTAAATATATATATATATATATATATATATATATATATATATATATATATAGGAAGAGTGTGGATGCATGTGTGCGTACGTGCGTGTGTATAATATTTCATTAATATAACAAAATAATTAAAACAATTAATTAAAATTATTACAGCAGTGAGAATTAAAACATAAGCAATTTTTTTTAAAATTGCAAAGGAAACTTCATATAATATTTTATACGACAAAAAACACACTAAAGAAATTAAATTGTTTTAGTTTCCCAGACCTACAAAATTTACACATCAAAACAATTAAGAAAGAGATCAAATACCTAAACTAATACTTTAAAAATAGTTAGAAGAGAAAATTCAAATCATGGTTAAGTACAAAGAATGAAAAACAATAAAAACAAAGGAGAGAAAAACCAAAAAGAAAGTGAAATGTATCATTTATAATTTCTGAATATAGCTTTTGACATATTAGCAGGATAAGCATGTTTTACAGGCCCAATAATCTCAACAGAAAAATGTTTTAAGCCGATATGGAAATTCCATAATTTCAAAAGAACACGATGCAAAAAAACCAACATTACAATCGAAGAAATTAAGTACGAAATATATAGAGACGAAGAGAGAAATATACCAAAGCTGTAACAAATATAAACTGCAAAAAAAAAAATATATATAAAAGAATCAGGTTATAAAAAGATTATAAAAGAATAATAAAGTTACACGAGAAGACACCATACATAGTTACAACATCACACGAAGCTAATACTTTCAAAACAAGAATTTCCTGCTCTTACTAATACCGGAAATATAATAACTCCTTCTATCAGAAAGTTTACTAATGTAGAAGAATTTTGAAGACCTTAAAAATAATAGCAAAAATGGAAAAAATAAGGGAAAAGGGAAAATTTAAAAACTAAATATAAAAAGAGAAGAAGAAGTCCAATTCAAAACATAATTTAAAAGTATTAAACACAAAAAAACTTTAAAGGAAAATAATAACTAAAATTCATAATTTTTAAGTTTTATGTTACTCAAAAAAATTCAAAAAAAAATCTGCATGCAAACTAATTTTCTAAACGTATCAAAGCTAATATAAATACGTCTAATATAATGCAAAATTTGATGATTATAAACTATATTATTAAAAACATTCAAGCTTAACAAGTACTTTACGACACCCAAAGGAATAAAGGTCCTTTTTATCACGTATGTTACTCGAAAATTTTTTTCATCCATTTTTAAAAAGATAAAAATTATTCAAATATCCCGCTTCATACATACATTTATACCAACATTAGTTTGAAATAAATTTAAAAATCTAAATACTCTGTACATACACACACACACACACACATATATATATATATACTACGAGACGAAAATATAGATAATACTCAATACATGCATGTTAAATTTATCCAATATATATACTGTTTACAATGAACATACTTTGAAACTCGATCGTCAAACTAAGAGTCGTCTATCTTCTTCGAACGATTTTGTGAAAAGTATTATATTTTGCTTCTTTAAAAAAAATAGTGACGTATTTTTTACAATATTCTCTTCAAATTAATTTTCAATCTTCTAATATGATTTCGGAGAAAATATCATGTTTTATTTCCATTAAAAAGAAATTTGAAAGACATTTCACAACATGTTCTTCAAATTAATTGCCATCTTCTTCCAATCATTTCATGAAAAATATATTGACTGATGCATTCTTATAATTTAAAGTATTCTTCTTTCAACGCAATTTCAGTTTTAAGTAAATAATTCTGTAAAAGATGCTTACAATCACTTGCGAGAAAACGAAAGATATTAGATTTTACCGAAAAAATGAATAATATATTTAAATTATATTATTTATTTACACACGAACGGAAATGTCCTAGTCATGAGTTGTATATTTTTATTCAAGTGGTTTTCAGTTTAAGGTAAAACTAGAAGAAAATTGTATGTTACTTTGTGATTTTCTTAAAGAATATTTGGGGTATTGTTTTTCTTTAAATTCGCATCGTTTTTCCACAAAGAATTCGATTTATTCTCAAGTAACGTAGATTCAAATGGCACTATCAAGAATGTGATTTATATTATTTTCTTTTTACTTATAAGTTTTAAACATCAATTGTATTTATTAATAATTCATAATAATATTAACATTATACATTCTGAGCCTTGACTTGTATACTGCATTAAATTTTAATTTATATATTTTGGAGTATGGCTATTTGATTGAGGATCCAAGCAGTATTATACATTGATTTTGAATCCTTGTAATTTGAATATGACATTCTTTTCTCCTTTTATCATTGAACTTTTCCAGAATACCTTCTACATATAATGCATCATTCGGAATCTGAAAAAAGAATATTATAAAAGATGAGTACATTTTTAAGGATGTAAACAGATTACATATTTTACGTGATGATTTAAAACTAAAGTTATAAAATATTAAATATCTTATAATATAGATCATAGATCTTAGAGTGTAAAAATTTTAACTACGTAATTTATTATTTATACAATTGTCCTAGATGTATTTCAGGTAAATAACATTATGAATATTTTGTGGACCTCATTTATAAGTAGTTTTACTGTCGTATTTTAAATTACTGTATATTAATATGGAATATTCTTTGTCAAAAATCTTTCTGCCCTAGAAATTTGATTATAAACTCCTAATTCTATTTTTATAAAGCATCGTCATTATCAGTAAAAGGATATCGCTTTACATTGCATTTATTGTAGATTTTAAGGGTAACTTAGATCATATTAAGTATTTTTTTTAAAAAAAAATTATAAGTTTGATTCAGTTTAAATATATAGACAACTAAAAAAAGAGTTAGATTTAATGTATCCATCTACGATTATTTTATTTGAAATGTTGGATTTGTTAATATATATTCGGTATGATAGTGTGAAAAAAGAATTTAAGCATCAACATGCCTTCTCTGGCATATCTGTTGACTTTTGAGTTCTAAATGCATCATATATATATATATATATATATATATATATATAAGATAATTATTCATAAAAAATATAAAGTATACAAATTTATAAATTTCTTCAACCTATTTCCTGAGGCAAATCTCTGGACAGATTTGTAATTTTAGAGTCATGTAAAATAGTAGCTTAGAAATCCTATTCCACCAACGAATATCAAGCAAAGAGGATTTCATTTAAGTATTTGCTAATCTCGTGGCATGATATTGATTGGTATAAAATTTGGAACAGGATTTATCACACTGACTTTCACCCACGTCTTTTGATAGATGTACAACGTTTCGATGTCTGTTTTTGATTATCAGTATATAACTGGTGCATTCTAGATGAAAATATTGGGGGTAATAGACTGAAAGTATCATCTGAACTATCATATTATAGTAGCTTGCAAAAATAAAAATTATGATATTTGTTTTCAATAGCAATCGTATAATTCTAATGTGACGTCAGTGGAATAATAGGAGACTAAAAGTTATTTTTATATGTAAACATTTCATTTTAACAAAAAAAAAAAAAAAAAAATGCACACGCAATATCAAATCTTCTTCCATTCATTTTCGTTAGACTAGCTTCGGATATTGATATGCCACTTTCTCTTTTCTTGTTTTTTATATTGGTTTACGTTATTAAGAAATAAGAGATTATGTGCTAGAAAAATAAGGGTGAAGCTAGAATATCTTGATATTAGTTCTAGTCTGAAAAAGAGATATAACTTCTTCTCAAGATATTGCTAATAAGACAAATGTGGCATCTTCATTTTATCATTGCTCTTCACTTAACTCATAGTTTCTTGTTCCGAATATTTCAATTAAAAATGAAACAAAGAATGGAAAGCCGAGAATACTTTTGCATTTTAATATTTTATTTCTGAATCCAAACTTATATAATGCAAGTTAAATCATAGATTTTTCTTACTATTTACTGGAGCTGTCATTTAAGGTTTAAGGTCAATTTATTAATACAATGATCTTCGCTTTTTACTTATTTGATATCGATACTCAAAATCTTACTTTTAAATGCTATTTCAGTTAGACATTTTTTATTGATTGTTTATTTACGTCATACTTAGATTCAACACAAGGGCTATTGGCGACCGTCTTCAAGATTTTGAGACTCGTCAAGTGACAAGGCATACACTCGAACTCTCCCCCTTCCTCTCCAGGCTTCCCACACCAATAGATTTAACGTGTATCAGCTTCGTAACACGACGGGTTTGTAATGGTATCAGAACTCGAACCTACTATTCGATGAAAACAACGCAAGCTGCGAGGTCACGGCTATGGCCATGTTACCGTGGCCACTATTTCAGGTAGAGATCAATTTGTTAATTTATTTCAAATATTATCTGTTCCAAACCGATGAGTATAAAAGTTGGTATTTTATACGCGATAGAAGTGAAAAAAACGATCTCAATCTAGATAAATAGAATTTTATTGACATTAGTTTAATTTTGTTTTATTTGTTTGTATTTTATTTTCTCTCTTTCTCTATCTCTCTATTTTATTTAGCAAACAAGTATGAAGCCGATATTCTCTTTGGAACCAAAAACAGTAAAATTTAACCGCATATTTTTAAGCTATTTGCTACGATGTTTCTTCAATACTTGCTCCACACACGCGTGAAAATATGTAACGTAGTATTGATTCTCAGATTTTAGAGAGATAAATTAGCATACATAATTTGAGAAAGTCTCTTCATATCTTTCTAGTGTAATAGGACAATCATTGTAGTTTAAACAATCAAGTTAAGAAGAATAAATAAGTAATATTAATAAGCAACCATTTTACTTAGCGTATAGCTTTATCACTTTTAACGTCTATTATTTTATCGGAATTTATTGGTCTTTGAAAGCTTTAGGTATTATTGCAGCTCTAAGGGATTCAAGGTTCTTATAAACACTAGAGAAAGGGATCAGGGAATACTGAGTGCTCTTTGATACATTGTTTCTGAGTTTAAACATTTTTCATTTACTGTATTTCCAATATTGTCGATGTTAAATAACTAGAAAAGAGCTCCTTTTAATTGCTAAGGATTCTTAATCATTTTTCTTCATAATCTCGTTGCTAGTTTTAGAAAAATATAACTTTTATTATATTAATACTTATTTAATATGTTTTTTGGAATATTTTTTAAAAAAAGTAGCAAAAGACTTAAAAACTTGTTATTATAAAGAAAAATAATGATATTTATATAGACTAAAATGTTAATTTTAATTTTAATAAACTTTTTATTTCCACGTAAAAATAAACCACTATTTTATTTAAAAAAAAAACCTTTTGATATTACAAAGCTTAATTTAGTTCTATACGATCATTCTAATAAATTACATCGAAGATAGAATTTTGCTTTATTATTGTAAGATGATTCTACAATTTTCTGCTTATAATCTTACAAATTAAGAGCTAAAAACTAAATACACATGGAGATTTATAATAAAATGCAGAATTTTCTTTCGAAGAATCAATATTGTATCAAAACATTTTTTATTATTGCTATTCTAATTCAAAATTCGAATAAATAAACTCTATTCTAGTTGATGAAATGACTCTTATATATTAATTGCGATAAATTTTAAAAATACAAAATCTAAAAATAAACATGATAAGAATATAAAAAAAGTTAATTGATTTAAAAGTACTCAAAGATGTTTTTAGATCAAATAACTTAAATGCATATCTTATTTAAACGGGTTAGATAAAAATATTAGAATTTTAATTTTTAACACATATTTATCTACTTATGATTATTAATAATTCCAGAGAAAAATATTGCTAATTAATTGAAAAAGGCAATGTATTCCCTGTTTCGTGAGAAATGGTTAGTATATAATTAAAATTATTTCTTTTAGGAGAATATTCTGTTACGGAAGCATTTATAAAGGTATTAAATATAAACAGTAAATATTTTGAGGCAATTTTTCATGTTTATAAATGAGATATTATATCGATTAAGGATAATAAAATATGAATAAATCTATACCATCATCCTTTCGTATTAATTAACAAGACTATTTGAACTTTATTTTGTCCATTCATTATTTAAAATTTTTTGCCCCTTTAATGTAAATCACGTAATTTTCAAATAATTACGATGAGTACTTTACGACCTCTTTGTTTTACGTTTGTTAATATATAGACAAAATTACATGAAAAATAACACTGGTCTTAAATAAAAAACAAATGTTATGTTAAAGTAGTATTTGTGAAAAATGAATAATATGAAGATAATTAAAAAATGTAATGTAAAATGTAATTAATAATAATGTAATATAAAAGGCAAATGTAATATAAAAGGCAATTAATTATTTCTTTGGAAATATTATACAATGGTAGTTATTTATTTATTGATGACTTACATATATATATATATGTGTGTGTGTGTGTGTTTGTGTGTGTGTGTATTATAAAGTTCATTAAATCATTAGAACAATTAGAGCATTAACAGCACAAATTGAAAAATACCAAGCAATACTTTTTAAAAACTTTTAGCATGCCAATTGGAATTTTGTACAAAAAATTTGTTTTTAAATGTTCAATCCATTTTTATTTATATTTTAATGTGTCCTATTATATATTCAGAAAAAAATAGCTGTAAGCTAAAAATAATTTTCAACTAACTATTTTTTTTTTTAGTTCATAAAATTTTCATCAGAGAAGGATTCAATATTTCCTACTTGTGCAATTTGGTCGTATCTATAATATATTATTTTATCCTATCATAATTTAAATTACTGTCCCTATCAACTTCACACACAAAAAAAAGATTTTAGTTAAGTCCTGCTCATTTGATATTTTCTTTACATTAATGACTCGAATTGGTGAGTTAATAAAATTCAAAATTGCAGTGTAACTTTTATTTCTGCAATAAAAAAAATCAATATTTTCACATTTACATTTTCTATTTCTTTTTCACCTTATATGCCAATATTAGGCCTACAATTGCTTGATTTTTGTTACCGGATCAACCAATTTAATACTGGTCATTCAAGCTTTATATAATTTGCCATGAAATCCAGTAAGTCTAATTTTCTTCGCTACTTTGGCTCGTTCCCAAAACCATTCATGCTGAAAGCTTCTCCGAATGATTTTTATTTGCGTTGGGCTGGTGACATACCTAAAAGATATTGGATGTATAGAAGGTGGTTAAATCGAAACAGGCAAGGTAATAAGCAGAAAATTCGCGAAAGGAACATCAAAACAACTTTGATAAGGAAAAGAGCAAATGGGAAAAAAGAGAGAAAAAGAAAACCAATTTTGTTTTTAACTCTACACATCAATATAATTTAATTAATATAGCAAATACAAATTATATCACTTAGGCCATCTTTATTTGACTAAGAATAAATAAAAAATAATTATCATGTTCTTTTGAAATAAACGTAAAGGAAATTTATACCAAACAGATATACCATATATTTTAATAAATGATTAGTTATATTTTCTGAATTTATATTCATATACTATGAATAGATTTTTAAAATTCATTATGGAGCGAATGAAATTAATGTAATCAATATAAAAGTGATTAATCAATTAAACAAAACACTAAAATTGGTTCTAGGAATGAAAAAGTGATAAAGAAATCTCTTTTTGTAATTTTCAGTCTAGCCATTTTCTGTCAGCTTCTAATGTTCTTTCATTTATGTAACAAACTTTGTGACGTTGGGCTAATCGCGGTTTTCTCTTCACTAGCCTTGGGGACTTTACTTGAGATTGATTGCTGTAAATAACAATTTCTTCCAAACCAAAATGAAACGTGATTATGCAAATTAGAGGCAGGTAGAAATAAAGTGAAGTGAGATAGATACGATGGTATATAATGAAAAGGAAGTTTACTGAATAGAGGCCGAGTGGGACTAGCGCTGAGCGTATGCCTTACAAGCGATAGATGATATCAAGAGATGTTACGGACGATAGTGGTCGCAGATTATTCTAGAAATCAAGTCAGCTTCAACTGGAGAGGTTTTGGTGATAGAGTATTAATTCCATAATAGTCGTAAAGGCGAATAAATCCAAGAGATTTCCAAGGAGAATAAATATCCCTTAGACATTATACTACAAAGTTGACAAATAAATAGTTGTGGGAGATTTGACTAGTGTGTCCTTTCGCAGATTATTGACTTTTAGAGTTAGTTGTATTTGACTGAATTATTGGCCCTCGGTAGCCTAGTGGTCAAGGTCATGGACTAGCGGCTGGCGGTTTTCGTTCAGTCACGGGTTCGATCCTTGGCCGCCAAAGAGCCGCCGTGTAGACGGGGCTGATGCACGTTAAATCTGTTCGGGGCCCAAAGTCCTCACGTTGGCGTGGTGTGGATGTTAGGAGAGGGGGGTGCCAGCTCAGGTGTCGTCCTCGTCACTTGACCGTGGTTCAAAATTACGAGGTCCGTCGCCAATAGCCCTCGTGTTGCTTCTAGTGCAACGTTAATAAAAAGCTAAGCTAATTGACTGAATTATGGCACAAGAGTCGGGTTGAAGAATAGATTCGCCACAACTTAAACTACTTTATTAAGGATGTATATACTTAACTATTTAGACTAGACAAGCTTCCAATATACATTAGAATTTATTGTAAATTTTTTAAAATGAATTTAATGCAAAAAGCCTTGAGACGATTTCTATTCAAGTAAATGAATAGCTACAAAATTCTAAGCCTTTAACAATATCTTAAAATTTTTTAATGGTGTCAGTCAAATTGTCTCAAAGTAATATCTTACTAAATGGATAGATCCGCTTATTTAATATCCGTAATTGTCTTTCCAGCCCATCGTAATCGATATGTTGCAGGAGTTTTAATAAGTACTTACTAAAAATTACTAAATTGTAAAGCATTCCATAAAACTACTTCCAAACAGCAAGTTCGAGTATTTTATAAAAATGGAAAACTTAAAATTATTCAAATGTAAATGTAAATCAATCACTTAATATCAAAATATTATAAAAGTGCTCTATTTGTAGCAAAAACATGTATAGAGGGCTCAATTTTTGAATATTTATTCCTAGAAACGTTTTTTAAACCATGATTTGTTCAAGTCCTCTTTCACTTGCTCCTACGATCTTATTTTAACCAATAGTAGATTTTTGATCCTTCCACACATACAAGAAAAATCAAAAGTTGGAGTGGTTAAATTTCGACACCACTGTTAAGAACTGACATCAATTAGAATTTTATACACCGGTGAAGAAATTCACATCAGATGGACCATCCAGGTGCTTCTCAATTTTCAAGAAGTATCAGTTTTAAAATAAAAACCTCACAACGAATGAAAAATATTTACAAAATAATGATGATAAAATATTTAAAAATGAAGATTTTTTTAATTAAAGGAAAATAAATATTAGGAATATAATTTTTATAGAGATACATACGATATTATTATTTTTATTCTAAATTTTGAATTATTTTGTTTAAATTATTTCATGGGTATATAAATTTTTCGAAAACTTTTAGTTTATTTTTCAGTAACTAGCTATTTAATGCGTAAAATAAGTCACCAATAAAAAATTTAGGAACTAGTATTTTCCACTCAGATGTAATCCATTCATTATTTTGGATGGGCTGCGGTAGCCTAGTGGTTAAGGTCGTGGACTCGCGACCGGCAGTTTTCGTTCAGTCGCGGATTCAATCCTTGGCCGCCAAAGACCCGCCGTGTATCCAGGACTGATGTACGTTAAATCTGTTTGGGGCCCAAAGTCCTCCCGTTGGCGTGGTGTGGATGTTAGGAGAGGGGGGAGCCAGTTCAGGTATCGTCCTCGTCACTTGACCATGGTTCAAAATTACGAGGTCCGTCGCCAATAGCCCTCGTGTTGCTTCTAGTGCGACGTTAATAAAAACTAAACTAAAATCATTATGTTTGGAAAGTCAATTAAAAAAGTCAGATACCAAATTTAATAATTTAGACAATTTTTATTCCCTATATCCATTAAATTGTTGCAGAAATTACATAGAATAAATTGTTCTCGTGTAGTTCTTAAATAAATTAAATATATCATTCTTGAAGCAAAATAATTAAATACATATTTCATTCACTGTATTTAAAACTCTAAGAAAAAGACCAAACAGAAAAAAATTTTCGATTTGTATATACAAATAAACTTTAATGATTAAAACGATTTCATGAATAAAAAAGTGAGAAGACGACAGAAATTGTCTTTTGAGTTCGTTAAATGGACCGCGTAATGATTTAAAAAAAAGTTCTAAATATCTTTTTCAGAGGTATGAGAGCAGATGATTTGATCATTGAATTAAGCTTTGCTTAGCTCTCACACAGTCACCAGTCTCATTCTAGTGAGCTTCCTGATTTGGTGTTGGAGTAATTTGCTTCTTCTCTTGCGATGTTATTTTTAAAATTTCTTGAGGGTGTTTACTTATTTCGAGAAATTATTTAATTTGTTTCAATTCAAACGATCAATGTAAAAATTTCTCCCTCTCTCCCTTTGTGTGTTTTTTAAACTTAAGGAGATTTTAAATTGGTTTTTTCTGAGTTATTTTTGGTTTTTTTTTTAAATAAAGATTTACTACCATGTCCTAGCATTTATTTAATTATATGCTTCATTTGGTTTTTCGTTTTGCTACTCATTTAAAATACTTTTTAATGAGTTCTTTGATTTTCAGTGGCCCGTTAAACAAGAATAAAGACGGATGCATTGATCGATTTGTTTGTTTAAAAAAAAATTTTTTTTTTTGAGAAGCAGTTAGAAGTATTAAAAAGTAAAACAATTCAAACTCGAATGAAAATTTAAATATAAAATACACAATCTCTGCATTTCTGTATGTTTTTGATGGTTTTGTGAATACATTTGACACTATAATGGGAGTTATAAATCTCCATTGTTTTTATATTGATAGGGTTTTATTTTTTTAAGTGCATAATGCTATATTTTATTTGTTTTTTGAGTACGTAAAATATGTAGTTAGTTTCTGATAACGGCTTTTAATTAACTGAATATATTCATAAAGATTTTTTTTTCAAAAAATTAGTTTTAGCTTTAATTATATATTTATAAATAATTATATAGTATATAATATTAACACAGATCAATGAAATTTTAAAATAATTCTCATTTCCTAATCATAAAGGTTGTATTATGATACTAAAGTCTTATTATTTCAGAAATTTAAATTGATAATTTAACATGTTTCTTATACAATGAGGGGCATGGAAATTTCTCTACAATATATACTGTCATATTAACTTGAAATAACAATTACATATCAAATTAGGTTATCGAAACTATACTCAGCGTGATTTTAATGAAAAAGACGATAAATATTTGCTTAAACCTTTGATTTTTTTCAGAAAAAAGAAAAAATATTTACAGACACAACACACACACACATTGAAGGCATGCGAAATGTTAAGAATTGACATAAGTGTGAGTAATTTTCTTCTTTTTTAAACGTATCAAGCAAAACGTTTCCAGTCAGAGGATATTTAATTAAATGAAAGAATAACACATACTCAAAGCTTTCATTTTGTGATTATTAAGGTAATCGAGACTCTTTCCACAAGGAATAATGAGCTTATTTTATGCCGAATTCAAGTAGTCCTCTCTTTTTAAATAAAAAGGAATGGAGATCCTAATTTAGCATTGAGATATCTGTATGCTTCTTTATCTGTTTAAATAAAGTCGTGTACTTTTAATTTCATCTAGCATGAATCTACTATATTTATAAATTTAAAATTTTTGCAGAGTACTTATATACATGAAATTCTATACACTGAATATAAGTATAATTTCAAAAATTAAATTTAAATATAAATGTAAATTTTTTAAGTATTATAATTCAAATTTCTCAAATTCCTTGCACAAATATTGAGCAATATTAAATGTCTGTAAGAGTTTGTTGGAAAGCAAATATGCTCATTGTATAGGAAGTAACCTCAATCCATAATGTGGGAAATATCAAAATTATGGATATAGTAGATTTAGAGAAAAGTGTGTGTACCAGAATCCCAAGAAAACTCCATTTTTAGAAAACGGGAAAACAGAAATTTTTCTCTGCTGAGAGTGGCCTGTGTGTTAACAATTTTTAAATTCAGCTTTAGAACATATAAATTCTCATAAATAATAAATCTACGATATCAGCAAAGAGTTTATTTTTTTATTTTTTAACAGCAAAATAAAAAAAATTGCCAAGATTGAAGCATTTTTTTTTGTCTCACTTACCTTAAAATAATACAGTTAAGAGAGTTTCAAGCTCCATTTCATGAACTGCTTCAAGGGAAAAAAAAAGAAGCTGAGACATAGATTACTTTTATTGTATTGTATTCTATCTCCCGGTGTATAGCTCTATACTTAAAACATTCAGAAATGAGGTTATTCAAAAGGGCTAATCACGAACCTGTCCAGCTATTCAACTGTGAGATTAATTGCCCTGTTCATTGAACGTGCATTTTCATTATTCATCTTGCTGTCTTTTTTTCTTTTTTTTTCCAAAAAAAGATTCTATTTCTTCTCTTCTTCTCCTGCCATGATTTTATTTTCTATTTCGGAAGATTCTCATATCCGTGTGAATAACTTTATAAACATTTTATGAAATGGCTGCTTCATTGTGTTGTGAAATGGGAACCAACATTTATTTCTTCATTTGTGGGCGACATTAACAAATTATTTTCAGGAATTTTAAGCAATCACAAAATACTTCCTTAAATTAAATAACTATAAAAGAATAAAAAATGTAAAAATAATAATATTCCTTTATTTCTAAATATTTAATTAATTTTATAGTAAACACAAAGTATGATATCTTAAGTTGATATTACCTAACTGCTCTTTGAGACGGAGTGTGATTTACAAATTCGTAAGAATAATAAAAAAAAACATTTTTTTTTCTGTTCTATTTATTATTTACAAAATCAGTAATTCGTTATTCTACGAACAAATTTTTTTTCTTCCTTAGGGTATGAATTCACTTAAATAATTTCAATTCACTGTATAATCACTGGTCTGAATTACATTTTTTTTTTTTTTTTTTTTTTTTTTTGTTGCAAAAATGCGCCATGTAATTTAACTATACTGCAAACTGCGCAGTCATTTCTTCGCGGATTACCCTCTCTTTTTCTATTTTCTTTTCGATATCTGGGTTTTATTTTCTATTTTCAAATTGACACTAAATTCCTATTTATATTCACCAAAATAAACAAAATTTGGAATTAAGCCAAAGTCATCGTAAAACAGAAATGCTTTCGAGAAAACTTAGAAATAAAGCATGACATTTTAGATATACATTTTAGACGTATTTGTTCCTTCGAACATTTTATTCCCCTCCATGCTTGTTTTTTAGCTATTGTTTTTTCCACTGCATTTTTTTAAAAAATTTAAGCAATTACGAATAACAATCAGTTTTGTATACATATGCAGCCTCTAATATAGGTCTTCAACCACTATGAAAATATTGGATGAAAATATTATATTAAATATGTGTAAAAGCTAACAAAATAAAATACATGTTTTCGCTGGAAAGCAATATTGTAAGTTCCTATTTTTGTCAGAAAATCATTATTTATAACCTTAGAAAAGATAATGAGTTTTGATACCTTAGGAAAAAATATAACTTAAATACTTAGAAAGTTAATTAGATATTTTAGAATAAAATTTACCCTTTGAGAAGAATAAAAGTTTTTTTTTTATTTTGAAAATTAGTAAGGATATATTGAAAAAAATATTTGTTGAAAGTTTGTAAATGTATATTATTTATCACGGAAAAACCATATTACGTTTAAATAATATAAAAAAACATACTTTATTCTGAAATGAAATAAAAATGTAATTCAAATCACTTTTAAATTATAATAAATAGATTTTATTGTAATTAATAGCAATATTAAAAAATGTAAGGGATAATAAATTAATATAGATAGTATCTATAGTATAAATAATAATTAATAAATTAATTTAAGACTATTACGAAACGCATATTTTTAGACTTAACTCACATTAAAAATAACCTAATATACGTTCTAACCGCAGTTGATACTTAAGAATGCAATTATTTTTTATGTATTATACGTCTTAGATTACTTTTACGAATCCACAAACTTTTATATTAATTGTCTACTTCAAAAAGGCATTTAATAATAATTTAGAAATGACTTATGTAAATTCTTACTATTTTAAGTCATATGTATTTTAATGCATATTGTCAGATAAATTCTATTTATAAGAAACACAATTAATTATAAATGTAACGATTTCTAAATTTTTTACATTTTATGTCTTATACGTACGTGATGTATTATCGCGTAGAAAATACGCGTAAACCAAATAAAGATTCAGGAACAATCTCGACTCGAGATTTTATTATGCAAATTCATTCTAAAAGAAAAAAAATACAGTTTTTAAATTAACTTAAACAAGTATAAATAAGAGTATTGAGATTCAAGACTTAGCTACAGGAAAAATCAAAAAATTATCACGACTTTACTGCTTAGCGAAAGGTATATATATACAAGGGAGAGAATGCACTTTACTTCAGTTCGTATCTTCCTGCTGGAGAATAAATGTGGGTATTTTGAGTTATGGAGAATGAATGTGGGCTCGTAAGTGGACTAAATCCATTGACCGGGGTCAAATACAACCTGCAAGTTGAAGTTCATTAGGATGCATCGAATGAATGAATATAGATTTATATCGCAAGAGCTGAATTCGGCTCTTGCGCCATTTCCAGCAAACGAGTATCACTACAATATGTTAAAATATCTCTTACGTGCATTTCTTTATGTGAAACTTTTTTTTCGTCTCTATTCATGTTTTCGGACAAAATTTATTTCTTACCTTTGTTATCACATAATTTTAAACTCTGAACATTTTATTATTTGTTATCTTTAAGATCGTCTTTCAGTTTAAAGGTTTTATTTCTACAACATTAAAAATTTTTATTTTGAAATTAAAAGGAATATATACGAACTTTTTAAAAATTTTCTGAGTAAGTTCCTTAAATTTTTCTTCAAAGACCTTTACAAATTGAAACTAAATAAATTAATAAAGAATTTTTTTTTTTACACTTAGGGAACTATTTGCACTTTCGAGAGTTTGATTCATTCCAAAGCATAAATATATTTCACATGCTCCAATATTTTCTTTCTGAACATTTAAACAAAAAAAAGAGAAATGTAAAAAGATAAGTGTATTGAATTATTTTATATTTAAAAAGGAAAGAACGTTGAATAAATATAGATTTCCGAAAACACTTTAGTTCCAACCAGAGTTTTCGAAAATTTATTTTTGTTGAAACAAGATTAAGATGAAGTATAAGATACTCTATCAAAAATAAATTTAGCACTTTTAAAAAAGGTTAAACATTTCATTGACTATTTCAATTACCATGGTTTATAACTGAAAGAACATTAAATTATTTTCCTGGCTTTAATTTTTCAGCACTTAACATAAAGCTAATTTTGTCTCGAATAGATCTAAAATTATCAATGAAGCTAAATACAGAAGTATCTTGACTTCTTTATGAAGATAAGAAATTTAAGTTGAACAAATGCAGTAATAATATACACTCAGATTTATTTAAGATTTATAAATCCCTTTATGTACGGCCAGTAAATTTAACCCAATCTAAAAAAAAATTTAGCTCATATTTTCTTATGTTGAGTCAAGTCAATAAATGTTTCTCTAAAGAGCCTTTTAAATTGATAAATAATGATTTTTTTCATTGTGAATTACTTGCAGTTGTGTTTGTGAGAGAGAGAGACAGAGAGATAGAGAATTTGATTCATTCAAAAGTAAACCTACATTACATTCTCTTTTTTTTTATAAATACTTAATGAAATATTTCAGGTTTATTGTTTGAATTATCGTACTTTGAAGTGATAAAGGCAAAGAATTGTTTTCTATTTAAAACGTAAGCACGGAAAAATAAAGATAGCCTTCCAAAAACATTTTTTTAAACAAAATAGATAGGAAATATAAAATACTTCAGAAATAGATTCAGTGCATTTAAAAAGGGTAAAATATTCAAATGATTTCAATAAGTACATTTTACAAATGAATAAAAATTTAATTACTCAACTGGTTTTAACTTTTTAACGTTTAACATGATGTAAATTTTGCCTCAAATGGGCCAAAAGGTTATCAATAATGCTAAATACAAGAGTGTATTAACCTCTTCATCAATCTAAAAAATTAAATAAAAAAAGACTTCGTAGTAAAATATGCTCAGATTTAATGTATCACTTTATATATGGTCAGTAAATTTTCACAAGCTAAAGAAAGATGGTCTTTCGTATTTCCTTGCATGAATAATTTAAAGTGAAGTTTAATTTCTGCACAAGTACATTTCGCTATTCCAATTTTTATTCGATTTTACCACTGCGATTAAATATCTTTCAATTCAAAGAACAAAAATTACTCAATTCTGTATTGTACATTATAGTGTAAGTGTTTATTATAAAAACTATAATATAAAATAAATAGGAATGGGTTCTGTAATTACATCTATAACAGATTTGTTTATGAGACAAATGTAAACTTAAAATAAACTTCTCAGGTTTTAATCCTTTTCTTTCAATTTCCCATATTGTTGATATCGAAGCCTTCATAGTGAATCTTAAAAAAAAATATTTTTTAGTAATATTGCTTCAAACAAATAGCAATGTATCTTGTGAAAGAAGAAAATAATTATATTAAAAAAATTGGTAATCTTAATTAAGCATTCACTATATTTATTGATATTAATATAGTTTTATAAAATTTAAATACGAATTTTAAGAAAAATTGTATTAGCACACTTGAAAATGCGATGGAACTATAATCAATAAAATTCCTGTAAATTCTAATATTTAGGAAATTGTATTTACGGT
Organism: Nephila pilipes; assembly: GCA_019974015.1. NCBI lineage: Eukaryota > Metazoa > Arthropoda > Arachnida > Araneae > Nephilidae > Nephila > Nephila pilipes. Next base: position 27,962 of record BMAW01049597.1, read on the forward strand.
CAATTTACTTTTCTATTCATAATCTTATGTTATTTTCTTAAAACAGGAGTTAATGAAATCAAAATGCTTCATTCCTAATAACAAAAAAAAAAAAAAAAACGTAATACTTCAAATGATAAAAATGTCAATTTTTAAAATGCTGGTTATTTTCATGAAAAATAATTATTTCATAATTTGATACGAAGACAATTATTGATAGTTATCAACTATTTAAACTAAAAGGTCACCATTTTTAGGAATATTCGGTTTACTTTAAGATACAAAAATAACATCCTTTTAGAAATCACAGAATTTTTTATACATAGGACATTATGTTTCATTAAATAAAATGTAAGACATAGACGTAAAGTATTTACATTAATGTGTATAGAGCCAAGAAAACACACGAAAACTATATTTTTTTATGAGTTGGTAAGTGAAATATTTCATTTTGCTCACAAAGAGAATTTTATATAGATAAAGGTTAGAATAAAATTTTAAACTGCTAGATCCCTTGTATCAATATTTTTTCACGAAACTGAACAACCGAAAAATGAAAACCGAATTCTAATTTCATTTGAAACCCACCCAAAAGATACTTTTTATCTTTCGCCTGTATATGTCTACCGAACAAAGTTATTAATTTAAAATTCCGCTATTCTTTCTTAGAATTGTAAAAGTCCTTCCCGGCCCTTTTGTTTTTCACCCGAGCCAAAAACAAAAAGCAAAGATATTAATCAAACTATGCATATATATGCGCGATCGGGCAGGATGTTGCACCTCGGGAGAGAGAGAATTTAATTTCACGCGGAAAAAGAAAGTAGTTTCTAGAAAACGCGACGCTTCTATTCCATCCGGAGGTAAACAATACATAATTGAAGAGCCTGGCGTTAACTATTCCAACCGGAACTTGGATCAGAAACGAAGCCAATTTCGTGGGGGGTTTGGAGCGCAAATCCGCGTTCCAAAGAAAATGTGTACTGAAAGAATTCTTTTCCCTAATGCTAGGGTAGCAAAGGGGAGGGAGTAAGTGTTGCAGATGCTGCGCATGCGTAAAGGGAAGAGCGAGAGGAGTTGGAAGCTGATCGGAAAGCGCAGGATTTGGGTGCCGAGATGGGGAGAAATGTGGATGTGTTCCGCTTTGCTCTACTCTTTATCAACATGGGTCTGCGCTATTCCCTTCCAGAGGTGATCAGGATAGGTAAGAAAGTTTTCAGAAGTTATCATCGATGGGATTTAATTTTTAGCGCTTTTTCACGGGGTTTGTTTTGCTTTTTTTATAGGAGGTCTTTTTGAGAACTTCGACGATGACCGAGAGATGGCGTTCCGTTATGCTGTGGATAGGATCAACGCGGATGATTCCGTACTTCCCAACTCTCGACTCTCCGCCAAAATCGAACGTCTCAAGCCCCAGAGTAGTTTTCATGCCGCCAAATCAGGTATATTTCCCATCAAACTTTTTACAGATTTTTTTTCCTCCCTTAAATATAGCAACTAATTACCTCTCATCAGTTTTCGATTAAATTTAAAAAAATGACAACTAGTTATTCGAACAAATAATTGGTAGTAAAATTTAAGCTCTAAAAGTGCCAAGTAATCGCCAAAAGTACAACAAACCTGAAATTAACATAATAAAGTAGGGATTATAGGGGTGTCAGTAAAAGGATTCCGAGGAAGAATGTTATAGTATTGATACAAAGAGTTATTTATGTAAAATTTCTCATAAATGATTGTAATCATCTGGAGTAATTCGGTAAACTATTAGTAAAAGCTTGAAACAGGCAGGACTTGTAGTAACCTTGATTTGATTTGCGTTATAAAATAATTTGCACTCTTCATTTTTTAACCAATAATTCAATTGTAGTCTCATAGCGACTATTTTGCCCTAAATCAAATTTTTAATACACGAAAATTGTGTATTTAAAAGCCTTTTCTCTTACTAAATGCAGTGTCATTCATATTTTCTAAATTTTCAAATACATTGAAATGTTCTTTAATACAGTTATTAATACAGTTGGCAAATAAATACAATTAGATTAAATCTAATTGTGACTTTAAATCAGGTTACAAATAGTGAAATAGAGGATATCGTGTAAAAATTAAAACTAAAAAAATATCTGTACATGAATATTGATAAACAATGGAATACTGCTTTTTACAATCAAGAAGTTAGTTGAATGAAAAAAGGAAATTCTAGAAAAATGTTAATGTATCAATGTATTTCATCATTCACAAAAAGTTACTTGAAGTTACTAAATAACTTTCATGACGTAACAATTACACACACACACACATATATATATATATATAACGCGTTTTACTACATTTCAATTTAGCTTTTGAAATTCCTTAAAAAGCTGGTAATTAATAAATGTAATGAACTGCTTAATAAATTAATAAATATAATGAACAGCTTAATAAATTAATAAATATAATGAATTGCTTATCAAAACGAATTGTGTATTAATATAGCTGTTGATTAACATGATTAGAATTCATGTTAAAAAGAAACTTTCGAATGTAAAACGTTGTCAAATTGATTACTTAAGCAGAATAAAATAATAAAAAAGTGCAAATTAGATAAATTTTAGGTTAGCTAGATTTATGTAAAAAAAAGTGTGTATTCTTCTGAAATTATACTAAACGTGTTTCTTTTCTGTGAATACCAATTGCTTTCATACCATTCCCTTAACTCCCTGCTAGCCTTATCATTTATCTAAAGTAATTTATAATTTTGAGTTAAATAATCTGCTAATATTGAAGTAATGGGAAAATATTTTTATCAAGTCTGAAGCATAAATGGTGGGACGATTTAAAATTTCCAAAAAAGTAATATTTCAATTTAGAATACTGACAAATTATTAAAAAACATATTAGAACATAGCGATACATATATTGCGTCTGTATGATGTAAACGAACAGCAGTAGAATTATTAAGCAGAAAAATAAAAATAAAAAACTTATTCTTGTAGATGGCTCCGTTACCCTCAATAATAATAAAAGTATCTTAAAACCTTAAAAGTATTAAAATTTCAAACGGAATTGATATAAATCCAGAATTGTCAGAATCAGTGATATAACTGATGTCAAAATCAATTAAAGTTACTGTTTTCATCTTATATTAATTATTACTTGATCATATTGTGTAGCAGACTAACTGTTTACGTTAACTGTTACAAAGTACTAAAAATGAAATAAAAAGCTTATAGATTAGCTCAAATTAACAATGTTTTGAATGATATTTCAATATAAAGTACATTTTAGATATGAACTTAAGAAATGTTAGAATAAAGAAAAGTGTTAAGGAAATATTTTGGAATAGAGCTCTGTTTAAAGATAAACTCTTGAATACGTGCCATAAAAATACATAAATGGTGATATTTTATTTATTTTAGAAATGATAAACAGTGAAACTAAAAAATGTATCAATTAAGATACATGCAATAATTTTATAAACAATTGATATTTAGACTAAATTGAACAATTTAAAGCTTTGCTAAAGATAAAAGAAATATAACGCACATATTTATTTCTTAATGAAGCTTCAAATCAATTATAAATAAATAAAAAATGTTCTAAGCAATGCAGAAATTTGACTAAATAAAATTAAATTAAAGTAGATATCCTTGCATTAATTCTTCCTTTTAGATACAAACGTTAATTCTCGAGATTTCCTTTGATTTAGTTTCATTATAATATTTTTGCAGTCACGCATTTTTTTACTTATTTCTGAAACTTCTCATGTTTTTCCCAAAAATATCGTACTCAAAATTTGGGTTTCGTTTCGATATATTGATAATTTTAGTTAGCTTTGAATGATAATATTTTAAATTATTTGTTACATGTTATGTAAAATTATAGGAGTTAATATATATTACGTAATAGTAACTATGATAAAGTAGTAGTTTTTTCAACTTAAAAAGGTTTTTTTGTTTCAATTTACAAGCAATTGTATAAAATTAATTATTTAATACATACCAGGATATGCAAAAAGATAAAAATAAAAATCACATCGAGCCTGTAATTAAAATAATTTGCCGTTAAATGTATGGAGATGTACTTGTAAATTCAAATTTTTTTTATTTCTAATTGTTAAAATGATAGTTCTTGATCTCTCAAAAATATTTTGAGCGTGATTTAACTTAAGTCATAAACAGAAATTTTTAATATATCATCATATTCTCATATGATATAAGAACCGATGTATCACTTCCCTGTTCATACATTTAGCGCAATTTTAAAATACTGCAAACAGTAATAACTTATAACATTAGAAGTTAATTTTGTTATTCGAAGTTTACTTTAAATTCTATCACATACCTATACCGGATGTTTCAAAGAAACAAAACAAATACCATATGTATTTTAAGTAAGAATGGCCTTAAGGAAGCATAGATATGCAAATATTTAAAATAATCTTAATAAGAATGGCCCTGTTGAATATGGGTGAATAATTATTCTCGTTCTCACATGGAGAACAGAAATGCTCCAGTGACGATGACCATTCCATTATCGCTGCTTTATACAATGACTTCTGTAATATGTTTTCGAAATAATCTTTCGACAGTCCTCTAATGAAAGGAAATCTCGCATTGTTTCAGATTTCCTATTTGTCTCTTGGTCATTATTATCTTATAACTCAGATGTATTTACATTAAATATTTATATTGTGCATCCAAAGAATTATTTCAATAATATCTGGAAACAAATAATACTATTACGTTCTATTTACATTGTTTATATTTTAACCGAAGTTTAATTCTGAAGTGAAAGACAAATCACATTATCAATGAGAAAATTTGAATTTGCAAATTAGAATGAACTTCAAATTAACATGATTATATATTAGTGTAAACTTATTTTTGTATTAATATAGTTTATAATTTGAAGATAAAGACACAGTTAAATTAATTGTGGAGCATGCAGTTCGAATAGTTAGCTAAATCTGCTTAACTATATGTATGGTTTTGAGTAAGTTGTTGTAACATTTTAAAACACTTCGAACTTTTATTCAGAACTTTACACATTGCAAAGAGCTCTTTTTGGCATTCTTAATGCATATTTAGCCGTTTTAGAAAATATATAGAACGTAAAATATATTTTCTAAAATTCCTGCCTCTTATGTATCAAAGATGAAAAAGAAACGACAATAAGAAAAACTTACGGACAAGAAAAATCAAAGTTTTCATTCATTTTATTTCTATTTATATCAGGATATTTTTGAGCATAACTAGATCATTTTCTTTGTTACAGTTAATCATAACTGATTGCAAAAGAAATATTACTCTTAGTTAGAATTCTTTAAAAAAGTAAGACTTTCATTATTTCCGCGATTCTAATAATTAAATGCAGATGTAAAAAGAACACATTACTCATAAGCTTCTAGAATAAATTTTAAATTATCAATACTCTTTTTTTTAAACAGCAAAATTACTTAATTTTCCGGAATGCTATTGCATAATTTTTGGGATATTTTTATATAAAATGAAGGTTTGTAATATTTGTCACAAAACTAATAAAAATACAACATATAGGAGATAATTTACTTTTCATCAAATCTCCTTTAATTTTCTTAAAATATAATTACACTATGACTCATGCATTAGACCAAACAAAGATTCATCTGTTGTATATATATATATATATATATATATATATATATATATATATATATATAGTTAAAAAAATTTATATATTACTTTCAGAAATAACATTTTATGAACATAATAAAGAAATTATCAGCTCTTATTTTAAAAACTGCCTACATATTTTCTTTATATATATATACCTTTTATTAGGAATGGAATATTTATTCATTACTTAAATACATTTACCAGAAAACCTAAATCAGAGTGAAATCCTTCTTAGTTAATATCAGCTACTGTTCCAAAGTATCTTAATTATACGACTGCTTTAGAAAGTACAAATGACATAGCAATATTTCCCGTTATATATCCTACATACTAAATTAATATTTTATCTACTAGAAATTTTTCCTTAATATCATCCTTTGATATTAACAATTCTAATGCAACCCTTCGTAGGAGGAGTTTTTGATAGTAATTACAAAACAACTCTTCTGAAGCGTCATAAAACCCTATTAACGTCGCGTAACCGCCAACACGGATGCCACAACCCTTTGATTACGATCTTAACAACAACAATAACCGCACAAGCGTTCGTACTATGGTTGAAAATTAAGTCCAGCGTGGTTGCTATAAATAGAATCGATCGCTTTCCAAGATGGCGCGGACACAAGTCAAAAAATAAAATTAAATTTAAAAAAATATATCATCATTTCGCAAAATCCACCAAATAAATAACGAATGCTACAATGATTAGATGACGATGACGGGAAAGACACCCAAAATAGAGCCACCGCGTTATTGTTTATTCGTGGGTGGAAAACCGTTTCCAGCCGCAGCTATTTCCGTCATCCCCTCCCCCAATACATGCATTTCTTTCTCACCTTCCAAGAAAAAATGCTAAACAGGTACATTTTTTTTCTGTTTTGGTTCCGGATTCCAGTGTGCTCTTTAGTGAGTGATGAAGTGGTGGCTATCTTCGGTCCGAATTCCGTGGCGTCCAGTGCCTTAGTGAGATCGACAGCATCTGCTCTTCATCTTCCGCATCTGGAGTCGCATTGGGACTTGGAGAAAGGGGCGAAAGCAGGGTATACTATCTCCTTGTTTCCCCAGAGTCTCGGGACAGCTATCTATCAGTTGGTAAAATCCAAGAACTGGAGGTCTTTTACCATTATCTACGAGGATGCTGAAGGTAGGTTATTTGTTCTAAAATAATCATTTGATTCTAAAAATAAATTATAGAAGAGATGGAATAAAAGTTAACAATAATGATACGAGATACATAATCTTCAAAAATAAATTTTAAGGATTTAATATCATAAATATTATGTTTAATATATGTTTATGTAAACACTGTATGAATTAATCTTTGAGAATTCATTTCAAAGTCTTAAAAATGCTGTAAAGGTTATATTGATGGCCAATTGCACTTATAGTTGTTACTAAACGTAGTGATGAGCATCCTGCTTAATTAATTAATTTTAATACTATGAAGATATAGTAAAAATTAAAAGGATATTAGATTAAAAATTAAAGGATATTAGAAGGATATTCTACATGCACTAAGAAGCTTATCAGAATTAGTGAAAGGGTCTTTGAGATTAAATTTTTAAGATTTTAAAACTGTAGGAAAAGTTACGGTATGCTTGAGAAAAATTGTTGCTTTGTTTGAAATAAAAATTATTTATATTTAATAGGTTTATTAGTAAAAAAATATATTATTTTGAAAGAAACACATGATAAAGATTTAATATTATCAATGTTTTGTTTTGAATCTTACAGTGCATTTTATATCATTCTTATTTTATTGTATATTTGTATTTAAAGAGAAGTATCAATAAGAATATTATATATATATATATATATATATATATATATATATATATATATATATGAGAATTTTTGAATGATTCAATAAATCATATAAAGCAAACTTTCAATCACTTTTAATGGATATATAAATATTAAATTTTGATCAGTAAATATAAAAAAAATAATTATTTATGATATATAAAAATCTAATTTCTCCACATTCTTGTTAAGTTCAATTCGATATTTGATTCTTCATAAATTATATCATTTTAAAAATACTTTAGAGTTACTATTTATGTATAGAAAGTTTCAAAAACATTAAAAATTAAATTAATAATTTAAATATAACATTAAAAATTAAATTAATAATTTAAATATAACATTAAAAATT
>BMAW01049597.1:35738-55651 GCA_019974015.1 Nephila pilipes
AACATTAAAAATTAAATTAATAATTTAAATATAACATTAAAAATTAAATTAATAATTTAAATATAACATTAAAAATTTGTATGTATGCTTTTGCTTTAATGTACTTTGTATAAATATGCTTATTTGAATGAAAAGTCTTTAAATGTTTACTGATACAGCTCACCAAATGCAATTTTCAATCTTTTGTTAGGAAACTATAATATCAGTTGTTTCATTAATTGCACCCTTTGCTTAAAAGAAACAAGTAGACTGGTTCATAAAGTGTTAAGATTATTTAAGAAGGATTCTCTTGAAAATAATTTTAATATGTACTGTTAAAATATTTTTTATGAAAATTAATTTACTTGTCAAATGTCATATCGTTTTATTTGCATTTCAAACAATTTTCCTTTCATTTTATATTATTGTAATTTTCTGCATAAAATTTATGATAAAAAAAGTTTGAATTACTTCAAAAAATGAGTGGTTGGTTTTTAAAATTGGTTTAAACTAGTTTTAAGTCTCGAGACTGTGTGAGGAGATAATTATTCATACAACAATGTCAATGAAACGAAGAATAAATTATAAAAAAATGTCATTAAATATATTTATAAATGCCTGCATTTGAACCAAACATAATAATATTTCGTATAGTAAAAACTATTTTCATTTAATATCAGGACACAAATTAGAATTCAGAATATTTTGGTTTTATCTGTTTAGCTCATAATGGAAAAATGCTGCTTGGAAAAAAAATTGTTTTTGGGTTAAATATGATAATTTATGTCAGAATTCTGTAAACAAATATAAGAAAAACTTTGCTTTTATTTAAATAATTGGTCATTTTTTTATAAAATTAAAGCTTCCTAAAAACATGCCCGTATGATTGATGAATAGAATCGAATTGTCTTATATATTTTTATATATGTTCTACAAACATTTTCATGTAACACTAGTATTATTAAAGCCACATCGTTAAAATATATAATAGATAAACTGAAGAAAGGTAATTTTAAAATTTAACGTCGAATAATTAGATCGATCTTCATCTACATATTCGTAAGATTATCTCTTATATGATGATGTTCCTAAGATAAAATTATGTAACGACATAAATATGACTTGGATTAAAATTAAAATAACACGCAAATGTAAAATTTTAAAAATCACAAAGTATTTTAAAATTAGCACTAAGTAAGAAAATAAAACTATCTTTATTATAAGTAATTCGTCCAAACTGTCTGGAAATATTTGAATGAATACTAAAAGCTCGAAAAGTATAAGAATTTACTATGGATTATAAAATAACAACAAGACCCTAAAAATCTCTGTTCACATCCTGCTGTGAATTTATATATCTATACATATATCAGTAACAGTCAGGGATGTGTAATTTACATAGTTTTTTTATGACAGTCACTTTATAGAACTTTATGAGCTTTTTATGGTATAAATGTAAAATTATGGAATTTTTTTTCCTGTTAAAAACAAAATCGTCTATCATTTTCGAAGTTTTCCACTTGTTAATTTAGGATAGTTTCAATATAATAGTAACTGTTATGATATTTGCGCATTATTTATTAATTCATTCATATTGTCATAAAACAGAACCACAGGGTATCTTGAAATATTTCTATATTCAAAGTTTTTACAAAGCATAGCAAATATTTTGCCTGCTGTTTAAATACGTTTATGCTTTATATATAAATCTTCAGCTTAGAAGTTGCATTTCTTATCGATAAAGCGAATGTAATTGATCATATATGTTTTAAGCAAAGAAAAATTCATTCCGAAATTTCCATTGTTTTTCCATATTTGGTTATCACTTGGGATTTTATATAAGGTGGATAAAGTGTATTTACAGTATTAAATGTAAGAAAAAAGTAGGAAACAAAAAAAGACAAATTATATCTCTTTCATAACTTCCTATGTATATATATTATAAAATTCTGTGAGTAATGTGAATTTTTTTTATTCTTTTGTATAATATAATAATATATTAGCAACAAATTAAAAACTAAAATCTTGATAGTTGCAGTTACTTTCTGAAAAGAAAATTTTAATTCTTTAAAAAAAGGCTGCAAAGCTTATTTGGAAGAATTTCACAGAGCCTAAAAAACGTGATTGAACATCAAGCCCAGGAATGTAAATATTTCACAAAAGACGCTTAATGGAATGCACTGATTTGTGAAACACAGTAGAATTTATCTGAATTTCTTTTATTATATAAATTATTTGTGAAACTCTTTCTTAATGACTCTAAGCTTCCTTTCTTTAGTACTTCCGATACCTTTAAAAATTATTTAATGTCTATAATAAATGATATAAGAAGTTTCTGTAAGCTTTTCACAAAAGCTGGCTTTCTTTTCTGCTTCATCTACACAAAAAAACTATTATTTTAAAAAAACTTTTGAAATAAATGGTAACAAATGTAATATGGAGGGAAATAGTGATAAAATTATATTCATGAAAACAGATCAAAAAAATAATAATATTCTCACTGAAATAAATATACAGGATTTCTTCAATTTTCGACCAAGTATCGTTCCGACAAATAAATCTTAAATTGAATTGGTCATACATTTTTAACACTATTTTCATACAAAAGGATTATAAAAAGTGTACATAAAACATAAAAATTCATTTAAATACGTATTATTACTAAACATAATCTGGAAATTACATAAAAATTAGCAATGTACGCAAGTGCCGGATGTTTTGGAACTAAACATAAAATTTGCTTCTATATATGTTCAATAACTTTACACAACGGGAAAAATAGATAATATGGAGTCTTGTAGTCTATTGTACAGTTCCTGAAACTTTTTGACCCAACTGATGTAATCACCTTTATTTATTTTTTGTGGACAAAATGGCGGATTGTCGTATGTCTCATACTCCGTAAGTTAAGAAGGAGTACTTGCAATAGTTTAACATATGCCTTTATATCTTACAAATGTCTTTGTATATCTTTTATATACCCCTATTCCTTATCATTTCTTAATTCGCAGAATGAAACCAAACTGAGTACGAATAAAATCTTCTTTAAATGCAGACAGAATAATATTTTTAAAAATGAATCTAACTATTGTTAAAATTTATATCGAATTTAAATTCTGTATATCTTTTTTTGCCTTCTTGAGATTCTTCGATTTGTATTCTTATCAAAATTTCTATTCATCCAGTAATATGGAAGCATGAAAAAGAGAAGGAGAATGGTTTTCACAAAATCTGAGTTTGATTATATTTAGTTAAAAGAATAGCAGAAGGATAATCAAGGTGCCTTGATTATATATACCACGTTTAATCCTTTACGAGTAAATGCTAATTATAATGTTCAATTTGAATGAGAATGCATTTTGTTTTTTTTTTAAACTTTCGTGTTATGATATTTATTGATCTATCTCCAAAGACTTTCAAGTACAATGTCGTTTCAAAGACACAACTGATGTCTCCAACGATTCAGTAATCCAGAAGATCCAGGTTATCATAATAAAGACAGAGGAAAGTATTAGACCGGAGAGAGTAATCGGATAGTCTAGCTGACTGTAGTTCAGATGGTTTCTGTCAGAATCTAGAGTCGGACATACACTCTCATGATTAATATCGGAAGAATGGCATAATAGGGCTTTCAACGAAATAAATATTTCAGGATTTCCTCTATATAGCTTTGTGGCTCGTTTATTTTCCTCATGAATCGATAATAGAGGATGATAAAGTTTTGCTTTTTATAGTAATAGTATAACATTATTGAATTTTTTTCAATCAATAATTCAAAAAACAAAATTATTCTGACAATCAGAATTACTACTATATTATTGTACTTTGATTTCATATCTAAGAAAAATCAGAGGTTAAATCTCCTTTTTATACGATCTGGCTATAGTAATACAAAATTTTGAAATAATATACATTTTCTGTTTTTTATCATCAATAAATTTTATTGCACATAGCTTGGATTTTACAAGCGTTCTGAACAAAAAGTCGACTACATTCAGTATCATAATGATTTGCTTGCATTCCATTCGAGAAATAATAAAATTTTGAGATTTAAATCCTAGGATAAATAAAGTTCTAGATATTGGGACATCCATCGAAAAATTTTACAATAAAAACAACGTTGTTTGCAGACATAATTTAGTTGGAAAAGAAATTCTTTTAAAGCGACCGCATGCAAAAAATTATGAATAATTAGAGCATAAGAAAAAAAATGCTCTTTCACTAAGAAAATAAATGAGGGGCACTTAAAATATGCGAAAAGCAGCTGCTTTAGTTTCAGTTATAACGTATTCTTTCTATTTGACAATCGTTTCCTGGGAAGTGATTATTTGGAATCATATCCTTACCTCTCCACCATTAAGAGAGAAATTTTAGAATTAATTAATTAAAAAATATCCATTAAAAATGTTAAATTCTTTAAAAAGACGATAATTTTATGAAAGAGATCGTCGTTATGAAAGTTAACCTCAAGAAATAGAGATAAGGGTGAATAATAATGAAGTGGGAAGAGGCTACATTTCTGTTAAAAATATGTGTTCAGAAAATTAAATAATCGATCTTGGTTCAAAACACATAAGAAAAGAATATTTCTTATATGTGAATAAATTGTGTTTTTATTAGAACAACAAAACTATATTATTACAACACAAGAAAGGTGTTTTTATATTATTGTGTTTTTCTTGTATTTTCTATTATAAAAAATACTTTACACAATGCTGGTTATCGAAAAACTCAGCACTAAGAAGAAAAAGATATCAAAGATTCAAACTTATTAGAGATAACATACAGTTTAAAGGTACCTCAACATTGAAGGAAATACGTTTGGGATGTCTTGTCACATTCCCAAAGTTGATCTGGTGTAGTGTGATAACGAAGGGACCAGAATTCACTAAAAATGGTTTAGAATTACAAACCAGCCTCCCGGTAGACCGCCCCCTCCCCCACTAAGCATTTATTGAAGAAAAAAAAGGTTTTTACTAGATAAAGTAGGCTGTAACAGTACTTGTTGGAACTAATACCATAACAGATTACATAATTGCAGATTACAAAGGTATATTAAGCTACTAAATCAAAGTTAAAGTGTGTTTACCTAACAGGAAGTATACGAGAGGAAGATAAAAAAAAAATTATAGTCGAATTTTCTTGCAGAAACAAAATGTATAACAGATGACTTATAATAAGCTAAATGACACAATAAAAAATACACACAAACTTGTGACCTAAAACTGAAGTATTGGAAAAGAAACAATTTATACATATATACAAAATACACAATTATAAATAAAAGGAAGATTGAAATATTCAGAAAATGAAATAAAAATTTAAACAATTCAGAAATTTATTTTATAATGTTATGATCCTCAAAAATACAAGTACTTAGCTTAATTTACTAGTTGGTTGGTTGGTAGTGTAAGTTTATGTTACTGAGTCCTCTTGGTAAATATTATATCAAACAGAACGTTGTGACATTAACATTTTTTTAGCTAAAAAAATTTAAAATCAGCTCCATGATAGAAAATAAAAAAATATAATAAAATCGTATGGAATGGAGTAAAGCCAATGTCATTTAAAAATTAGACAAATTTGGTTCATGACTTTCCCCAACCAAGTCAATTAAAGAAAGTGAATAAGAATTAAAATGTTTCATACAATCAGAGTTAAATGTAATTTTGAATTTTCATAGAGAAAAGTCAGCCAAATAGATTTTGCTTCAACGAAAGGACAGTTTAAATGAAAAATTTTGGTAAAAGGGCAGGAGAGAGAGTAGGTATAAAGATCACAGCATCCTCAACAAAGATCCATAAGAACTAAAATTTGTATTTTTTTCAAATTAAAACCACTTAAATAAGAAACGAAGGGACCATTACTGGTTAGATCTGATGTAGCAGAGGGTAGAGTATACCGGGTCAGTCACTCTCCAATCACCGAAAAGACGTGCTCGATAGGTGATAGATCGGGATAAGAGGTAGGCCAAGGCGACAATGTAATCTGGTGGTGAAAGAGAAAGCTTGAACATTTTGTGGCACGTTAATATGAATCACAACGAAGATCCAATAAAAAGTTATACAAATTGAATTCATAACGAATTATAGCAATAAAACTGAATGCATAACATCTAAAAGGGGAAAAAAGTAAATAATAATTTATATGTTTATTAGAATAAAAATAAAATTAGAAAAGTATGTTCTAAAAGGGGATTCTTTGTATGTACAAATATTTAAACGTTAGTAAATATTTTATATATTGCACGTTTTGTAGTGCTTTTAAATTCCGTTTCGTAGATTTGCAATATTCATTTCTTTAGTAAAAATTATTTTATCAGAAATTATCTTATGATCTAATTATATCTTTATATCAAATTTTAATATATTTCCTCTATAGTATTAAAAATGAAGGCTCATATAATTTATACTTTATTGAAAATAATAAAATCTAGAAAAATAATTATTTTGAATATATTTTATTCTCTTACGAAATGCGAATTTTTTTGAAAACTCCATAACATTCAAAAATATTTTATTTTTGTTGGAAAAATAATAGAAAAACTTTCCGTATTTTCTTAAAACTTAGGTGAGCAGTTTTGCATTAATTTTATTTATCCAAAACTTTGTATCATATCTAAAATCAAATGTAAAATTTTCAGAGACCGAAAAGCACTAAGTTATATTATCTTAGGAATATAAGAGTATTTATAATTATACATCAGACATATTGTTTATTTCTTTACTTAAAAAGTATTTTGACTATGCCTTATATATATTTTTCATTTTTAAACAAATTTTAAAATTCTACTAAAAATTCTATATAGTATGTTTAATTTCTTCTTTTAAGCATAAATGCCATTTCTGGAATTTGTATTTATACAGAATGTAACTCAAACGCAATATAGTTCAAAAATAAACTGGGCACAGATCTTGTTCAGTTAACAAAGCACATACATAACATTATTGCAGAAAATTTAACATTTCAGGCTCGTATTTGGATTAAGAACATACAGGATGATGCTTTTAACTCAGACGAAATAAATATTAATATTTTAAGGCAATCACTCAAAAATTTCTTCCTCATAACTCAATAATTTATTTTAAGTAATTATGTAATTAAAAATTATTCATTTCAAATTCGTTGTAGTATGCAATAACTTTAAAAGCTGTAAATTGGGGAGTTTTTTAATTATCAGAAAAATAATTTATTTAACGAAAAATTACTTGAAATATTCAAAAATATTCATACACAATCGAAAACATGCAAAGGAAAATTATATCCTGAGTTTTTTTTATCGGGCCAAATCACCTCATTCTTCCTTTTCTTTTTCGCACCATCACCAATCAGCCATAATTTCTGGTCATCAATTCTGGGTAAAAGAATTGTAATACGCTTGAAGTTTTCCACATACTTTTACAAAATTTCTTATGTGATACCATCCGAAAAATATGAGCTTAAGAATTCTTCGAATGGCAGAAAAAATTCCATTGAATCCTAGAATGCTTAAGTTCAACAGCGTCATCACAGTCTTACGTTTAACTGTGCATCTAAGCACATTCCGAAAGACTAAACTTGTGGTATTCTGGAAAAGTTATTTCTGTCTGTTGAACTGTGTTTTCTTCTAGATCCATAAAATTGTATTTTGTCCCTTTGGGGGGAAGGAAACCAGCTAGTAAGTTTTCAAGTAATGACCCATGTGAACAAGTAAAATCATATATATTAATGAATTGTGTCCTTTGACATAACTTCAAAATATTATTTGTTTTATATATTACGATTATTCGATTAAAACATTTTAAATATCTCTACTAATAAATAAAGTACATCGACATTTAGTTATGACCCCTATAGGAGTCTCAACCCCGGGAAACGTTTAGAAAACACCCATGACTCCAGAAAAGGAAACAAATCGCTTAATGACACTATTTATCGTAATTCATTTATTATTTTTCATTATAGTTTTTTATTCATTAACAAACCACCATCAGCTTTTAAATGATTATTTAAGTATGAATATTTGTAACAAACTAATTTAAGAATTTAGTTTTATGTATTAAATTAAATAAAAAATTAAAATTCACTACACATCCTCTCTTAGGTAATACTTTGCTTTTTGTTTCGCTGAAATTTAAATTACATTCCAATAAACATTTACAATTTTACTAAACATTTATTTTTAAAGTAATCTTTAAGTAAGTATATTGATGAAATCCTAAACTCCAATTATGAAATCCGCAACTTTTCACCTTGTAAATTTAATTCATTATCTAGCATTGCCAATTTTAATCCACGGATCTATCTGGTAAATTTTGTAAAGAGTTTATACATTGTCATTATAACTTATTTTTCTGTCCAGAGATTTTCTTGGGAAAGCCTGCGCCTCTAATCCTTCACCACATCAGACACAGTAACGCGAAAGCATCTCGTTTGATTAATCGCTTGAGTAACCTGGATCGTTATTAGGGTAGTTAAAAGTTGAAGTAGACTTTTGTTATCGATTCCCTAAAGCCTTGTAAAGAGTGTAGCAGTGAAATTCTATCCTTATGGAATAGGAATATTGGGAGATCATTTTCAGTATAATTTATTCGCAAATAAAAATACATATTTACTATATCTCTTAAAATGTTGATAATTCATGTCTGAGGACATTAAAATTACATTCTACAAATACATTTTTCCATGCAGTTTTGCCTGACTCACTTATTAATCAACTTTTTTCACATAGAATCATCTATTTTGTCAATTTTCATTTCAACGCGGAAACTGTTAAAGTACCTTTTAAAGGTCAACTCTATTTAACCGAATGGTTTGAGTATTTAAATATTCAGCGTCTTTTGAGTTCTTAAAAAGAAAAAAAGTAGTAACATTCACTGGAGAAAACAGAAAGCTGTTACTCTTGGAAAACTTTATTAACAAAATGTACAAAGTGTTTTCTATAATCTAAAATAAACGTACATATTGTCCACCTGATTTTATTGAATTGAAATTTTGCCATACAGTTTGAATTACAACGACTGCTTCTACGATCGTTTAAGAAATTATAAGAGCATTTTAATTTTGAAAATTAAGAAAAAAAATAAGGTTTTCAAATATAATTTTAAAAAAATGAAACATGAAATTGCAATTTAAGTGTAATGTAATTGGGTTTCAACAATTTTGAATAATGCAATAAATGATTAAGTAAAAAATATTAGAAATAAATGAAAAATCACTGTTAATAAGTTATAAGACCTCTTTTCTAAAAACAAAAAAAAAAATATCAAAACTAACATTATATTGGTCCTCTATATTTCCTAGTAATTACGAACACACTGTTTTTTATTGAAAGGATCAAATGCTTAAGTTCAATTTCATAAATATTGTTCTATTATTTTACTATAGTTACTTCTTATTCATGGGCGGATGAAAACTGTTTATTATTATCACAAATTTTGTGACATAATATACCTGAAAGGCCTTTCACGGGGTTGAAGTCTGGACATTGATTCTGCCATGTCAAAACGTTAACTTATATTTTATAAACTCTTCCTGGGTGGATTTAGATTTCTGATATGATTCATTGTCCTGATTAAGCGTCCAGTAGTAGTATCTAACAAAGATCCAAAGGGTATCAGATGATCATATAGCATAGCTTGATACTGTGTAGATTCCATACGTCCAGAAACTTGCTGTAAATTGCACAATTCGTCTTGACTAAGTGCTCCCGAAACCATTATTTCTTATACTGAAACAGTCTTTTAAATTTCTTCCTTAAATCATACCATTAGTGTTTGTAGCCATCAAGATCTTGAAGGTTCAATTTCTTTTGATTAGAAAATATAATTTGTTTCAACTCATCGTTTCTTGACATGACACTTTTATCTCATTGCAGATTTTCCTTTCGTTGATGTTTCAATAAGTTCAGTGTTTTCTTCATTTTCATAAATTTTGCAATTATGTTCGATTTAAGACTCATGAAAACTGTGACATGTGAAGTTTTTTGTGGAAACGTTCCGAAACCTTACAAATCGAAAGATCTTTTTTAGTTGATGGTTGAAACATTTTTTGATCGTTTCGAGCCGTCAAAATCTTTTTCTTCCAGTTCTTTTTATTTTGTCTGAATCACCTTTTTCAATTATGACATCGTGAATGACAGTTTTAGATCGAGTTTTATTAACCTAACTATTTCTCTTTCAGATTTATCAGCACACTTATAAAATAAAATTTTTCTCATCTCGCTCTCAGAGACTTTTTACCCCGAGGCATCTTCAAATAAATCGTGGATAATATAATCCAAACCTGCTCCTTTGATTCTCAGGGAAAGCGATCATGAAATACTAACGCGTGCATTATATAATGATACTGAAGCGACATATAATACGTTAATTTTCTCAAGAGGTCTTATAATTTCTCTACAGAAACCTTATCCAATTTTTAGAAAAATGAGTAGGTTTGTAATAAGATTTAAACATTTAAAGTTGCAATTAGTACAGAAAGTGTTTCTCAATCCATTTTATATACACATACTTAAAATTTGCCCATAACGTTCACTTTTTCAGAAATGCACAAATTCGTTAATGGTCTTATAATTTCTTAAAGATTTGTAATTCACTTATAGCAACTTAAATATTATAAAGAATAATAGAACAGAATAGATAATATAAATAATTATGAACATAACATATATAAATATGTGTAGTGTTTGTATTTTATTACTTAACTGTATCAAACTCCTTGTTTTATTATCTCATAAATTAATAATCTTTGAAGTTTTCTTTTCATTATTGCTTTTTCTAAACTATATTATTTCTTTATCAGATTCAGAGATTTTAATTGGTTCGTGCTAAATGCATAAAAGTTAGAAAGTTTAACATGCTAACTGTTGTAGACGGAACTGTTAAATTCCTTCCCTTCATATATTACTTCGATATTTAATTTCAAGAACTTATTAAAAATTTGAATTTTGTTATTGGTACTGAAATGTTTCGGACAAGTTTAGTCTCAAGAGTATGAATGATGTTAAGCTACTTTATAATAAAGCTTATAATCAGAAGAAATCTTAAGTTCTTTCAAACTATAGGCTTTCAGATTAAAATTTATCTGGAATATATGTAGTTGCAAGATGCTGAAAATCTAGTTACGTCTCTGTTATAAAATATATTTTAAATTTATCGTTTTTAAAGGTATGACTTTTTCTTAATCGGGAATGATTATTAAAAGTACGTAGGAGGAGATTTCTAGAATTTTAAAGTAATCAAAATTTTACATTTATTGGAGTATCTATTTCATTCACAATGCAGTTATTGAAAAAAATATCTCTATGCCATTTTATTCGATTAGAATTGTCATGATTTAATTTCTTCCTTAATATTCTTATAAATGTTTGAAATTCTTCTGGTAAATTTTTTGAGTCTTTCTTATAATAATTAATAACAAACGTTTTTAATTATTTCTAAAAAATTAATATAGATAGAGTTAATGTTACTTTTAAAATTCTCTTATGAGGAAATGAATAATGATAACGATACAAGTAGTAAAGAAATAAGGATTCAATTTAAATTTGAAGATTATATACACACATAAAATACATTCATATACTTCTGGAACAAAAATCAATAATTTAACTTTTTTGGATATTATCCCAGACTTAATATATTACTTATTTTAAAGATTAAATTACTATACAAACAAAAATACTCCTGTTTTGTATCATAAATTCTAATATGATTTCGTTCAAAGAAAAAAATTATATATATGTAGAACTACACATATATTTTCTGTAATGATTAACCTTTATTTGAATAACATGTCTAGACACAGTTTGAAATACCACTTCAATTATAAGAAAAATTTTAGTCATAATGTATTCTAAGTTATTTTCAAAAACGTTTGAAACTTCTGGTTATGACTACATTAATAGAATCATTTTGAAATTTGTGTTTTTAAGCAATAATAATACTGAACTTTTAAAATAATTTACTCACTTTAAAATAATTATTCTGTTCCTAAATTTCTTAATTTTATTCTTGACGGTCATTTTCTGAGATTTATGATAGACTAGGATAAAAAAAAAGCTTAGTTTAAAATCTTATTTAGAGAAGGAAAAGCAAAGATTCATGATTAAAATTTTAGATGCAAAAGCTTGCTGTATTTTCTTAAGATTTAATAAAAAGTAGTAAAAAATGTATTGAATGTTTTCCTTATTGATACTTGGGCACTTATTATGTCACGAATTTTGTTAGGATCAAATTATGAGTTATACAGGCCTAATTCCAAAACAACTTGCATGAAGAATAATGGATCTAATGGGACTGGTTCTCAAGCATATGAAATGACTTGGAGTATGTGGTAATAGCTTAGATGGTATCCATACGTGTTCCTTTTCTGTTTTACATTTATTTCCAATTCTAAAGTCGTAGGTTACCTAGTGTTTAAGATTAAGATCTTTGTTTACATCAAATCATAGGTTATAGATTTCATTTCACCTAAGACCTTATGGGGGAGTAATAAAAGCTGCTGCACGTCCTCTTATAAAGGGATGAGGGAGTTATTGAATAAGGTAACATAGCTAAGATGTTGCATAATTGTGGCTCCGAAATAAAAAAAAAATCTCTCTCCAATAATTCTTGAAATTTCTCTTTAGCGGCATTATACATACTTTTAAAAATCGAATTTTAAAGTATTTGTAACTACTGTTCAGTCAATATAAACTCTTGCGTAACTAAAACTCAGTAACGCATGATTCATTATAAACTCATATGTAACTAATTAAAGTTATGTCCTTAGAAATTATTATTTGCCTTTAGTAGTGATCCTTTCTTTATCTGAAGATGAGTTTAAATTAGGACATGTATTACAATATAGACATTGGAATTATCAATATCGCATGATTTTTTTTCTCGCGCTCATATTTGACTTTGATTGTAGCTGCGGTAGTCTAGCATTCTGGTATTGTGCTCTTAGGCGGCATTATTTCTTATCTAGTCGTTCGTTTGAATTCTAATTCTATTAAAACCCTTCCGTGTAGCGGGACTGATGCACGGTAAATCTATCGGAATTCAAGTCCTCAAGTTGGCATGTTTTGAAAGTTTGATGAGTGGAGTGACAGCTCATTTGTCGTTTTTGTCACTTGACCATGATTCAAAATTACAAGACCGCCATTAATAGATCTCATGTTGTTTCTATGTGCGACGTTAATAAAATAATCAATCATTCTGATTTGGAATACGCAATCTAAAAAAAAAATTAAAAAAATGTCGTTTTAAATATTTTTTTTTTTTTAAATACTATCAATAAATATTACGAACTTGTGTAGCATTTCGATTGCTGTACAAAAACTATTGGAAAACGATCGAGCCCAAAAGTTGCTAACTAATATGCTTTGTAAGCTTAAAAATGAGATTACCTATACGTTTAAATTTATTAGAACCTATTAAAAAACTAAACAATTGCTGAAATAATAACAGTACATGTCTTAAATAAAATTTACTAAAATGAGATTTGAATATGCAAAAGCAAAATTCTTTGAATATATGTTATACATTACAAATTAAAATAAAATTAAGAGTTGTCAAAATATTTACAATATAACAAACTTTCTACTTGAATATTAATTTGTGTAAAGTACGTTTTCTTTCTACAAGTAATGTTTCCCAAAATGGCAACTAGAGGAGCGAAAATTTTCCGTGGTTTTTTTTTTTTATGTTTTATACGCATTTCAGCAAACACAGCAAGAAATACCGTAAATATTTTCCTAGAAGAGTGTTTTGAAATATAGTGTTAGTAAATATTCAAACAAAAAATAGTTTTATCTCAGATAAAGACCCGGAAACGTGCAGTCTTTTCATTTGCGTAGCTTAAATAACCGCGAAAGGAAGTTTAAAAATAACTTTCCGCTGGTGAGCAGCTGTTAAGTGAATGTTTTACATACCATTCCAATTTTTGTGTGGCGTCCATAATCTCTTATGATGGAAACTGTTTGTGACTGCTCTATCATACCTGGTTATGTACGCACTTTCTTTACCGAAAAGAATAAAACAGTATCTACCAAAGAATGTTATTTCACAATATGGACATTTGTAGGAGCAGAGTTTTGATAATTACTTTCATAGCTATTTTATTATCAAATTAAGTTCTTATTCCTTAAACTTATTTTCCATATTTTGATTAGAATATGTAGGATCATGTTTTACATTACTTACCAGTATAAAAAATATGTTATGATGGTAAATGCAATGGTCCAAAAACTTAAAATGTATATTATTAAAAAAGTGGAATAGCCCAAAAAAATCTTATAAAAATAGACTCATCAAATTATCGTAACATAATTATGAGAACTATAATGAAATATTATAGAAGTATATTTTTGTAAGGACTCGAAGTAAATTTGGAGAAGTCATTTTTTATTTCACTCACTGAAAACAGAGAATTCGATCGGATACTTATATAGGGTTTTAAGAAATGAGTCCAGATTTATTTCAAGAAAGATTTAAGTCGACATCTAATAAAATTGTGTTTAATGATATAAAATCATTTTGTTTTTATTCGATACTACCTTCAGATAGGTGTGACAGAGGTGAAACATTATGATAACGTGAATATAACACAAATAAATATTACTGGTTTACAGTGAAAAGTTTGGATATTTTAAACATATAAATTACTCTATAGAAAGCAAAACAGATAAGAAATAATGACAAAATTAATTTATTTGGGGTTCATAGTTATCACGAACAAATAAATATATTTTTCTAAATATTTTATTTATTATACTAATAATTTTTCATTATTTCTAGTTCCTCTTTTTCAAATGCACGGTCAATTTATTCATGGTTTAAGTCAAAGTAGTTTTAGATAGCTCATTTCTTTTAATTTACATGTTAAATAGTATGAAATACTCCCATTATAAGAGCAAATGCTTTCTGAAAATAGTTTTCAGGAGGTTTTATTTAGTTTTATATCCATTCCAACACATAATCACATTCCTTATAACACTTTGAAAATTACCTTTGCATATCTTCAGTTAAAAATAAAACTTACATAGGAATAATTACACGTAGGAAAAATATAGCACCACCAATTATAGAGTTTCATTACAATAACCGTTAAAATGTATCCAACTCTAAATTGAGTATACTGAATCAAATTGTAACAAATTATCCTTTTTTCATCTAAGATAATGAGATCACGCTAATTCCTAATTATCCTTATGCCCCTTTCTATTTATGTATAATCATCCGTATATAATTCCACCCTATTATTTGAGTCTATTGAAAGTGAGGCAATTCATAGAAAAATAGATGAGATAAAACTATTTTAATTAAATACCAAGTGAAATAGAACATGCTACTCTAATTTACCACATTTGCAATATCTATTAAATACTTGATTTAATTTAATACACCTGAAATTAATTAATACACCTGTCAATTATTTGTAATTTGAGTAATTATTCATTCCCAACGTGATATTCCATTTAAAGGAAACGAACAATCGTCTGCATGAGAACAATGATTATAAAAGAAACAAATTAAAACTGTAACAAAATATAAAAACCAAATTATACGGTGACGTTTGCTTTTATTTTAAGATACCTCAATAGAATTTTAAGCATTTTTAATGTTGCAACTTTTATCGAGTTTATGACATTTTATCCTACTTTCTTTAATAAATCGTTTGCATTATTCTTCTAAATTGTTCAGGAAATACAGTGTAAATTTCTAAAATAAAATGATTCCTTATTTCGAGCTTTGTCATTCGATACCTTACCTAGGAAACACATCTGAGGTAAAGTTTACCATTTGTTATACATCATAAGATTTGTAACACTATCATTAAGCTTGACATCGTACACAAAGATGAATAGGAAGGCTTCGCAAGATACCTTACTTTGAATGAAATGGGATTACCAATCCAGATAGAATCAGTCACGTAAACAAAGGAGTAACCCTTGGTATAGAAAGTTTCCTTTCTAACTACATGTTTACGATAAGGGTTTCAACTTTTCAAAGGAATCAAAAACCATCATTTTATATTCCCATTTCTGCACAAAAGAATATATGTGTGTGTGTGTGTGTGTGTGTGCGTATGTATACGAGGTGTGACAATTAAATAACCAGACTAGTCTTAAAAATTAGCTTTATTGAAAACATTATGCAAATACCTTTTAGTCCCCTTCAACATACTCCCATTCCCTATCAATACATAGCTACATACCATCTTCTTCAGTAAGAATGCAATTTTTGCCTTTACCTCTTCCATAGACTAAAAATGAATTCCTTTCATTGCACTTTTTACTTTTGGAAACAGGTAGAAGTCGCATGGTGCACAGTAACGCGTATGTCCGCCAAGAACTATTTCACAGAGAGCGCATTGTACTCCATGGCGTTGTCTTCGTGCTTGATTTTTTGGTACCAGTTTTGCACAAACTTTCGTTATAAGCAAATCCTCGGTCAAATTTTTTCTTATTGTCTCTTTGTCTATGTTCGTAGTATCTGACGTCATCCGAACACTCAAACGTCGGATGACGTCAGATATCAAGATGACAAACCCTGTCGGTCTTTATACACGATTTCATTAATTTTATTAATGTTTTCATGAGTTCCTGATATTATAGGTCGACCAGAATGTTCATCATCTTCAACAACCTCCCGACCTTCTGAAAATCGTTTGCTCCAATCAAAGATTTGACTACATGACATACAATTATCTCCAAACACCTCCTTTAACAATGTAAGACATTCAGTTAGAGTATTTTTTTTTTTTAATTTCACGAGGAATTTCACGGTTCTCAATTTTTAATTTTACCATGATTGCGGCACGACGACACAACAATGTTTTTCTTAAACATGGAAGAAAAATAAACTGAGCTGGATAGAGGGACGGAATAACGTGCCACCTGCACCGGAAGCATTAAGATAAACTACATTCCAATCCCTCTCCTCAACAACAAGCCTAACGGCTAGGGCATGCGCAGTCCAGTTATTTAATTATCTCACCCCGTATATATTATATAAACCAGAAAGCTCTGTCCGTTTGTGACGTGAAAGAAAATAATACATGTTTTATACATTTGATAATATTTATTGTACAATATAATTTCCGCCATTGCTAGGATTGGTCTATAAACATTCCAAATGGATGCCTCGTGAGTTGAGCGAGAAAAATTTGCTTAATCGAATCGTCATATCGACGTTCGATTGCAAACAGAGATGCGCTCCCTTACAAACAGAGAGCGCATCTCTGTTTGCAAGGAATGAAAACAACAACATTTTGGACAGGATAACTGGTGATGAAAAAGTGATTATTTTCAAATACATAGTAAAGAAAAAAGCATACTTGCAGCATGGAATATCTGTCCTCTCCTTTTCTAAATCGAGATTGAGCTTGAATAAGAGAATGCTGTTTATATGGTGGGACGTCCAAGAACCAAAACGGTTCAAGCTTTTGAAACCTAACAAAAAGCTTAATTCGGAGAGATACTGTCAGCAAATGGATGATTTAAACTAAGCACTGAAAGAAATGAGGCCGGTTAGAGAGAGGTTCACTATGAATCATATTATATTGCATCATGATAATGCCAAATCACACGCTGCTTAGGCGCTTCATCGTATTTCTGTCGCATCCACCATACTCCTCAGCCTAGCAACCTTTAATTATCACTTGTTTATCTCCCTACAAAATTTTTTGAAAGGAAAAAAAATTCTTAGTGAAAGGAAAAAAAATAGTAAATAAACATTATAAAGTAATAACAAAAGTATGTGAAAATAATAAGGAAAATAAGATACAAAATATGGGAAAACATTGCTATAAGATACAAAGTATTACTTCTGATTTGAAAAATAAGGAATATATTGACATTGGATATTATTTCACTAAAACAGAATAACTTTTTTTGTTCAGAATGAAGTATTTAATTTCAGTCAGTAAAATGCTTCTGAATAAAGGAACTATAAACTGTCTGGTTTTCCATTGTGTTATATATGGCCTTAGGAATAAATAGATTTGATATAAGAAAATAATACAGCAAAAAGAAACTGTAACGCAGTTCTATAAGTAGAATATGTTTTTTATGTTTGAGTTCAAATTTCAACTGAATCAGAAACAAAAAGTTTGGGAAAGAAAATACTTAGTAGCAATGGAACTTGTTATAGGAGAGGTTTTTTCCCGCATACGACTATTTTTGTACTTAAAATTTGTAAACTAAAAACAAAATTGTTTTCCATTAAAACGTCACTCTTTCTTAATTACTTTTTTAATCAGAAAATGTTTAACGGAGTAAAAAGGATTATTTATTAAAAAGGGGGAAAGTTTAGAAAATGGCAATGTATAAAATAATCACTTGGTACAACGAAGGATAATTATTCAGTTTTATGTATATTAATGAAACGCATGAATAAAGATAAATTAGAAAGGTAAATATATAGAATGCTTTTAAATCTGTGTCTGGGCTTTTGAGTAGTTAGTTCCTATAAAAAAGCATTATGTTCTTAATTTCTATTATAAAAGTTACAATTTTGTATGCATATTTAGTTATTTTATTTTGTATACTTTTTCACACTTTGTGATTCATAAAGTATCATTATGGGGGAGTTAATCAAGCCTTACGTAAATTATAATCATATTTTACATAATATTAGGCGTGGAACTTGTATTAGTTTAAAATAAGTTGTCTGCAAACAGAATTTCTTTTGAAATTTAATAAACTCAAAACATAATCATTTTAAAGTTTTATTCTCTTACCCATTTTTTTTAAAATGTTTACAATTTTTCCAGCATTAGAACTCTTTCTCTCTGATAGAAGGAATTGCTTTATTTACGGCTCAAGCTTGAGAGGGAGAATTTGATTTGTTGCATGAGTTGTTGCAATGCATGACGTCTCATGAAAGGTTTTGTAATTTTTTTAATGTGGTTGTTTTACTTTTTGGGTTGTTCTCTTACCATTTTCAATAGGTACAGATTGAAGACGTCTATTTGTCTATATTGTCACGAAGATGCAAAAGTATTAAACCGTTGTTGCAAACAATTAGATTTATTACTAGAACAGAGTAACATCACAGAACTGAGAACTTGCCCATAACTGACGGGATTCAGCCTTTATACTCACAGAGAATATTTGAAAAACAACCAATTTGAATATTTAATAAAATCTAGAATCATCCAGATGTTAGATAAAAATAAATAATCTTTTGAATTAAAAATCCAGTCTTTGAACGAAAAGAACTTAGCGGAGATTCGAATCACGGGTCGGATGGAGCTGCAGTCCAAATCTTTGCCGACCTAGTAACTGAGATCGCTGGCTTCCTTAATTAATTGAGCGTAGTGTATGAAAATTAACAAAAATTATATTTTCATACATTTAAAATGAAACACCAATAAGGAAAGGCCAAAAAGTGATGAAACTCGATAAACACAGGGAGAAAGCAACGAACAATAAGTGGTCTTTATTAAGAAGTTATTTGCGTAATTCAGAGTAGCGTCAGCTGAGTAGGCTGTAGGACCACCGTGGACGGCGATACACGAAGCAACACATCTAAGTACAGAGTCAATGAGAGTAAACGTGACATCCTGTTCAGCATGATACCTGGCTATACCATAACTGCCCTTGCCGGAAAACGATGTATTTTAGTGATGCAATGGCAAACACAGAAATTAATTTTAGGGGTGGGGGGTGCATATCGTCATTGCCTTGAAAGAAGCAATTTCTTCAGTTTAGCATTACTACATGGTAAAAACTAAAAAATACGATATAACAATCTTATTTCTCCTATTTAGAATTGCTCAAGTAACGATATAATTTTATCGAGTTATGAAAGTTTAAAAAAAAAATAAAATATTTAAGAAAAAACAATTAAAATACCACGAGAACAAATATTCCTACTAATCAGAATTTATGGAATCCAACGTCATTAAAAAATTGATAAAAAATTATATATATATATATATATATATATATATATATATATATATAT
>BMAW01049597.1:55751-77520 GCA_019974015.1 Nephila pilipes
ATATATATATAATAATTAACGCAAAAAAATTTTTTTGATGAAATTTCATAGCTAAAAGCGATCTTTCAGCATATAAGCATGCATGTTACAGTACGTGTTGCAATAGTCAAAGTGAGACAACAATTTTTAAAGGTCTGTTAATATTCTGAAAAATATCTCCGTTGCACTCTTGTAAATATTCTGAAGCAGTTTAATGGTTAATCCAGTCTGTTGTGCCAGTAACTTCTTTTTTCACACATATTGATAATCTGAAGTCAAAATAACAATACTACAAAGTGACAAATCTGAAGATATATTTCACACTTCAGTTTAAAGTAATGCATATTTGCTTCGATGTGAGGTAAATGTAAACTGGGGTTTGTCTGGCGTAGAGATCAAGATTTAGTCTCATGTAAACAGTTTGTTTCGAAACTGATACTCTTGCGTCGGCTGTGAGCTCTGAACCCAGTTCCTTGGCACATGTCTCTCAGATATCACGCAGTTATTGCCAGATATCGGTCTCAGCGAATGGATATGACTGCTGACCGACATGGTATTGATCGTCGGTTAATATTTGTCTGACTTTAAAACTTTTGTCAATCTTGAGATCACGCACTGAGGCACATTTAGAATTCGGTTTGTGGTCGTTTCTATTCGAGCAATTCAGCAATTCCTTCTTTCTCAAACATGCCCAGTAGTAGTCTTTGTGCTATCATTTGTTCTATTTAATCGTAAACGATGTTCCATGGCCCATGAATTGCACGAAACGAGTCTGAGCTGCTTATGACGAGTGAGACACCTTATTCTCGTTCCGAAGTGCTCAGATATTTTGTTTATGAAGACATCGACTGGAATGTTTTGAGTAAAGACAAAGGTTTACCTTAACAGATGGTTCTTTTTAAGTAATTTTGAGCAAATTCACCAATAATAACTATAATTTTTCCACGTTTTACAAATTATGCTTAACTTTTGAAAACCAATATATATATATATAATTTCGAAAACTTTGAAAACCTGTATATATATATATATATATATATATATATATATATAACGTAGCGATCATGAATCTATGTTTAATATAATATTTTATGAATAAAATAATAATCATTATACTGTTAATATATGTTACTATACATTCCTTCAATTACTCATCAATTATTTGGGTTACATTTATTCCAATTTATGCTTCATTTGATAACATATATTTGCATGATATTTGTAATGTTTAACTGTTCTTATGGGAAAAAACTTTTATCCTCAGAGGGCATGGAATAATTCATCAAATTCCTTTAATAATTACAAGCAATAACAATAAAACGAGAGAATTTAAAGATTTAAATCAATGATTTGCAGTATTTTTGTTACTAGGAGGATAATAAAATTTTCTAAACCATTCAGATCTCATAGTTCAATTAAAAATACATTGAATAACTCATTTTGTTTTTTTAATGTTGTAATTCATTAGCAAATTAGTTACTCTTTGAAAAATATGTATTCTTATCCATATTAATTATTACATACAAACATTCATAATATCTAAAAATCAAAGGTCAATTAATTACGTAAAATTGAAATGAAACGATATTTTGGGTAATTGTTACAAAAATTAATCTAAAATTTAATTTCGTTTTTCTTTTGGTAATTTTTTGAATAATCGAGGTTATATATAACTCGAAAAATCCGCTCTTGAGCAGTTACCTAAATATGATTCTGCAAGTTTCATATTTTCTGTTTCCATATCTTAATCTCAAGTACTTAAAATATTTAAAAATAACTCTCAAAATTTTGTAGTTGAAGAACACAAATATATTTTAGCCCACATTTTATCAAAATAGGATAGCAATTTTTATCGACAAGTTCTCAAATATGTTAGCATTATAAAGAATATTTAAAATAAGAATTCATTTTTAATTAAACACATAATATCTTAATATCTTTATAATCATTGCAAGAGAATTACATTCATCATAATTTATTCTTCGTTAGTAATCGACAAAATGTTTGAAAAATGGTGAAGAGTAATGGTACTTTAACTAAAAGGGTAGCCATTCTCGTGACTGTATATCCCAACTGCTCTGCGAAAACTGTGTTGCCTAGCCGTAATCTAAGCATTTGAGATACTTAAACAAAACTACTAATCATACGAATCTACATGTAAGAGTTTTTACTGACATATTCAGAGGCGACATTTAGATAATTCATTTTTGTAAAATGCGCCTTTTCCCGATTCTTTAAATAAGACATAAAAGTGATTAATAACTATTTGGTTCTTATCTTTATATATAAAAGATAATGTGAACTTTTATTTCGAGAGTATATGTCCTGATTAAACTTTCTTTAAACACCAAGTGAAATTTTTGGTAGTAAAATGTTTTTTTCGAATTTAAATTCTTACTTGCGCGCAGAGATTGAGACTGCTTCAACAGTAGTTTAAATGTTGTAATACATATACTATATTACAAGGTTATGATTATAATTGCTACACCATAAATCCAGCACGCAACTGTAGTCAAATTTAAATGAAAGGTTAATACTGGGATATGTAAATCATTAACATTTCAGCGCATTTGAGCAACGATAGAAAGAGAGAGAGAACATAATTGTGAAAATTCACAACTCGCTTCTCACTTATTATTTTTCCGATGACATAAAAAAAATAACTCGAATGCGAATGAAAGCTACGGGTATATGGATTTGTGTTTACTGAAGAGAGAGGCATTGAATTTGAAAGAGGAGGCTTCTCACTAAACAGCTGTCGGTTGCTGGTGTTTAGCGTATGCATTCTTCTTCTGTAGCAGTGTCAGTCTCGTTATTTAATAACCACATCTGGTATCTACAGCTCATAATTTAAAATATAAATTACGAAAATAGTGTTGAATGAAAAGTGATTTTTATTCCATTCTTTGAGTGTCATATAAACTATATAGGAAGGTAGAATGTGAATCAGGCAAGTCGCATAACACAATATATTTTAAGGTAAATTTTTATTGTAAACAGTATAATCTATCATAAAAAGGAAATACAAATTATGTCAGTTACTCAAATTTGATTAGATTATTTATTATTCTTAAATATTGATATCATTCAAAGCTAAGTTTATGATAATTAATACGTATCTGTCTCGGAAAATAAAGCTCAATTTAATCCAGATCTCTGGATGGTTTCATTTTCTCAAATATCTATAGAAGTGCTGAAAAAATTACTGATGAATAAATACACCGTGGTATTATCATGAGCATGAGCTAGTATCTGACAATGTTTGAGACGAAATCTAGGTTCGAGTTTAGATTCTTGAAGTCTGGAATGCACACTAGTCGTTGAGAATAATGGAAGTTGATACGCATTGTAGAACATAAAATCATTCCTATATATATATATATATATGTGTGTGTGTGTGTGTGTGTGTGTGAGAGAGAGAGAGAGAGAGAGAAGAATTCGATTTATCACCTTTTAATTTTGGCTCTTTCAACGCTAGTTCAAATTCTCACATTAAAAACTATCACTACTCTCCATTCTCGAGTCTCGGGAAACGACTAATCCTCCCGAGTCCCATTAGAGAAATCAAGAATATTTTTGCAGTAAACTAAGGGAAATCATACTTTATTGAATTAAATGCATTAATAGGAAATATTATTTTTAAAAAAACTGTCCTGCAGTTGTGGCAATATAGTATTCCTATTCGCCTCTTGTGCCATAACTCAATCAAATATAGTAACACTTAAAAGTCAATAACTTGTACAAGAAGACGTTAGACAAATCTCACGCACAATATTTATTCAATAGACTTGCATTATAACGATAAATAAATTCATGCTCTCCACGGTAACACCCTAGATATATTCACCCGTCTCATTAATACCAAATTAAGAGTGTCTTACTAAAACACCTAGGCATCAGTAGCTTAGTGGTCATGGCTTCGAATTCGTGACCGACGGTTTCGTTCAGTCACGGGTTCGGTTCTTGGCCGCTAAAGACCCGCCGTGTAGCCTGGGCTGAAGCACGTTAAATATGTCGGGCCCAAAGTCCTCCTAATGACGTGATGTGAAAACTAGAAGAAGGAGTGCCAGCTCAGGTGTCGCCATCGTTTAACTGAGGCTCAAAATTACGAGGTCCGTCGCCAATAGCCCTCGTATTGCTTGTAGTGCGACGTTAATAAAAAAACTAAAACTAAACTTACCAAAACACCAAGCTGAAGGTTGACTTGCTTTCTTAACTCCACCACGGTTACTATCGGTTGTAGCAGTTCATGATCTCGTCTACCACCTGTAAGGCATATACTCAACGCTAGAATCACTCTACCTCCATCGTGTGAATTTCTCTTAGCTTATATACTTTCTTATCTAAACCACTTCACTTGATTTCTACCTGCCTCTAATTTACCTAATCACGTTTCATTTTGGTTAGGAAGAAATTGTTATTTATAGCCGTCAGTTTTAATTAAAATCCCCAATGTTAGTGAAGAGAAAACCGCGAATAGCCCATCGTCACACAGTTACAACACAATGCTGGTGCTAAATTATTAGCAATCAAAAGAAATCGAATAGTCAGTTGGTCTGGAACCATACGCTCCTGGGTAAAATATATTAAGCTAGCTGCTTAATATATTTCCATGATCCGATCGTCATATTTCCTCTCCGCGTCTAGTAATGCACACCCGCTTTTTTTAATAGGTTTGATAGTTAGGTATACATTGAGTATCGCCCATTCACGCAACATGGCTCGTGACTTTTAAAATTTGGTTAACTTTGTAACTGTTTCTGGACAAGGATGATGAAAAATTGTGATGGGAACTGAGTCCATGTATTGAGCTATTCTCTTTTTAATGGGATATGATACGAATGTCTCTTTGTGGAACGTTCTTCTTGATACTTATATATGTACAATAAAAATTTACATTTTTGTTCACTTGATCCAGCACCCACCCACACCCACCCTGGGTCAGGTGAACACCGGCTGGGCCACGGGGTGTCCAGGCCCACTGAAGAGCGACCTTAATGAAACAAAAAAAAAAAAAAAAAGAAGGCTATAAATACAACTAAGGGATGGTTAAAGTCCAATATATTGATACCGGTTCGGACCCGGGTTGTCCACGCCTGCTCTAGAGAGTAGGGAAAAAAATAAAGAAAGAAAGCTATAAATACAACTGAGAGATGATCATGACCCAATATATATTAACACACAAAAATTCGTAATAATACCTTTTCTAATGATATTGTGAGAATATGAATTACCTGTTATCCAGATACTCAGAAAAAATATCATCGGAGGAGAATTTGTTCATTATGATACACTCTAGTATGTATGTTCATATTTACATCAAAGATATATCTGTAATATTTCTGAATGACTTACTTACATGACTTACACTTTATGTATGCAACTTAAGAAAAGCAATAAATGGTATTTATTTAATAAGTAAATCAATTTATGTAGTTTTGATATGCTTCTCCTTTTATTTATAAATACATTATAAGAAAATAAGAGTTTTTTTCCAATTTCCCTTCTACTGAATATGGAGAATATTATATAGAAGAAAAAAAACTGATACTCTCTCTCTCTTATTTGCTTTAGACATACTAAAGAAAATAGGAAATAACATCTTGTGCAATGTTAGCAAAACTTCAGGAAGGAAATTTTATTTTAAATCATTGCATTTTTGTTCTTTTATTCAAAATTTAATAAACACTTATTAAATTATCGCGAATCGGGAAAAAGGAAGAAATTAAATTATTGCTTGAGAATTTAAAAAATATTTTTAATTAAGATTTTTTTAAAAAAAATTTGTTGTTCCTCAGGCGATCTAAATAATCAAACGACTGTGAAAAAAGTTACTAATTGAGAATCTATTAATTTTCTAATTATAGCAAATTAATAAACAGAAAAATCTCCAAAGGCTCAGTTTTTCGCGAAACAAACTCTTCAGTTTAAAATTCCATTGTTCGGTCAAATTGCGATATAAGCGTGTAGGTGAAGAAATTATTCGTTGTCTGCATTATTTCCAAATGCATCGAATGAAAGGAAGTACTCCACATCCAATAAAGG
Organism: Nephila pilipes; assembly: GCA_019974015.1. Lineage (NCBI taxonomy): Eukaryota > Metazoa > Arthropoda > Arachnida > Araneae > Nephilidae > Nephila > Nephila pilipes. The sequence continues at coordinate 61,776 of BMAW01049597.1, forward strand.
AATCTCAGATACATAAATATGCTGATGGTTTTAACGATTTCACTTTAAGATTTCGAATTTTTTTATGATGAAGCAAATTTTCGTACATATTATCATATATTGTAACATACTTTTTTAAACTGGGGTTCTCAATAAAGTCTTAAATCATGTTTATACTATCGAATAAAATTTATTTATTATATGTTTCTTTATCTCAGTCAATTGTTTACGAGGATGGTTTAAAAAATATATTTTTTGTCGACATATGACTTTACTACGACATCTTAGTGTTACCATTGCGTGGTGCCATCTATTAAATGGCACCCAAACACATGTGATGCTAATTAGGGGACTAGTTTTAAATCGTGCCGCGACGAGTAGTCATTTTCTGTTGAGTTGTCTCGTCTAGTAAATCTGGATTTATCATTATTCACATGAAACCAAGAACGATCGAAACAACCGATTGCTTTCGGTGAATCTTATCTAAAAACTGCGAAGGTATCATTGGCCGAAAAAATTACTGCGACGAGTTTTGAGAATGCAAAATGAGTTATATTCATGGGCTTCTTAGAAAATATTTTTAAAGCTTTTAATAAAGACGGACTCAAAGGTATAAAATAATTTTTAAATTGTAAAATAATTTATAATTTATAAAAACTAGAGAGGCACTTAACTAAAATACTGGGTAAATACCAATCTGTTAAGTATCATAGTTATTTATATACGAGATGAAAATGAATACTAGCGATTCAAGCTTTTATAAATTACGTATTATTTTACATATAAAAATTATTTGAGTACCATTTAGTAAATCTCTAAATAAAAAAATTACTTTGCTTTTTTCTATTTAATTCTTTTTAATCTAGAAATTTAAGACTAAAATGCAATTAAGTGAGCAAAACATGTGAGCATAATTTCAATTGAACCCTTGTTAATGGCAATGTTAATGACAATCAAGTTTACCACTGCTTGAGCAAATCATTGTATTAATATAGGAGTAATACATATGTGTAAAATTTCAGTTCGATCAGATGAGAAAAAGTGGGTTAAAATTTGAGAATAAAGTGCAAGGTTTGGGCCCCCAGATTCCTTACCTCCCCAAACCGGCATGACTTGAGCACATCATAGCATTCTATTGTAATCGGAATTATACGAGTATGCAAAACTTCAATTCAACCAGATTGTAAGAATTGGGTTAAAATTAGAGTACTAATTTTGTACTGGAAACACATATTTTTATGTACATATGAACATAGCAGGTTATAAAAGCTTGTAAAAAGAGAAAACGATCACTGCACAATATTACAGTAAATTAACCCATTCCCATTTTTCATTCCTAATACAGGTACTTTTTGAACCACCCTCGTAGTATTCATGAACAGTAGCATTGGAATTAAAGGCCTCAAAATATGGAGGAATGATGCGAGTAACATGCATAGATGTATCTTGTAGGACTTAGAATGAGCAGTTCATGGTTTGCTGTGAATACGTTAATTAGAAGGCGTTGATGATGCATCATATAAGGCCTTATACAGTTCGCGTGATATGTATTACATTTGAATGATAAGTAATAACATATCTGAATAGAGGCTCTTTGAATATATATATTAATCTTAACAAGTGATGTCTCAGTTATTACGTATCTGATTCCTAGACTGTTTTAATAATAATAAAATATTTACATTTACTATAAGGAGCATTTCAAATTAATGTACCTAACTAAATAATTTTAATTTATAACTATTTATACTAATACTTGGTACATTACAAATGCATATACAATCTAAAATTGAACTTCCCTGAAAATTCAAAATTACACATTACTGAAACAGGAGTTTAGAGTGTTATTATTAATTAAAGAACAATTTTCAACTTTGAGATCGTCGTAGGTTAATTAGTTATCGCGAAAGAGACTAGACAAGCGATTAAGTATATTAAATAAGATAAGTAAAGTGTTTATAAAATAAGTTCGCTTATTAAGAGAAGTTTATTGACTAGATTAATTATCCAATTAACGTAAACATTTTAGTGTTCTATGAAAGACATGTGTAGCAAATTTTAAACTGATCACTGTTTTAAGCATACATTTTAGGAAGTTATCCAAAAGTCCGTTAAATATTTTGATTTTATTCAATTTATATGTGTGTATTGTAATTTTCAGATTTAAAATATAATAAAGAGCACGTTTGTTTTTAAGTTTATTGAAATCGAAATTTATTTTCTTAATTTATTAAACGATTGATGATTGTATTTATTATTCAATATTTAATCATCGACCTGGGTAGCCGAGTGGCCATGGTTTCGAGCTCAGAGCCATGACCTCATGGCTCCCCCTTTTCCTGTCGAGTCATTTACTATTTCGAAACAAATAAATTATTCTTGTTTACTCCCAGCACTTACAGAGTCATCTAGATGAACTAAATAATAAATAATTGTTCTTGAGAGCATACTTCCATAGGGCACTCTAATAAAACTGGGAATTTATTGTCTATTACATTGTACCTTTGAACAACAAGATGGTATTTGCCACGAACCTCGTAATTTTGAATCTTGGTCAAGTTTCGAGGATGACATCTGAGCTGGCACCACTCCGCTCTCCAAATTCCCACACCAACCCATGTGAAGACCTTCCACTTCGACATCTTTAACGTTCATCAGCTCAGTTACTGGATAGGTCGTTAGTGGCATCAGGACTCGAGCACCCGAATGGTCTTTGTGATCTTATGTCACCCCCTGACTGGTCTTACATGGTTTCATTATGAACCCATTCTGAAACATTATTGACCCTGAGTTGACGACTATAACTCCACGGCTGCCACGACCATAAAGTTGTGAAGTACTTTTTTTTCTTAAGAGGGTCTGAGGACCCTTAAACTTCAAAATTTTCGATTATTTGGAAATTATATATGCTAGATTCCCAATTTTTCTGATCATTTTAGTGTCAAAAGCTTAAAGATGCTACCAAAAATTCAAGAGTTATCGAGAAAAAACTAAATCTTATTTAACTAGGTTTTTCTTTTTCAATTTGACTTTCCTTTCTATCAAAACAGAAGATTTTAGCTCGAGCTCAGGATTTCTCAGAAACTATTTTTCATATCTGTTTAAAATGTCATAAACATTTTCAAAATAAGAGTTTCATTATGACTTATACACAATTTTTATATCACAGTTTTTAGACAAATTAATAAGAGAAAAAATTTATTTGAACTTTAATTGGATTTTTTTCTTAAAGTTTCCTAATTTAATAATAGTACTAAAAAAGTTTCCTTCTAAATTCTTAAAAAATATGTGTAACTTCAAAGCTGAATATTTTTGTACTAGATAAAACATTACTTTCTTTAATTTTGATCAATGCTGTGTTTCAAATTTCTCCGCCCAGTAAAATATTGCTTTTCGATATCTTGAAAATGTGCCCCTTTTATATTTTTTTACAGCTTGTAAAACTTTTTTAAAAAGCTATAAGAAAATTTGTGAAATAATGTAAATATATATGAATGTTATATGGTCAAAGTTTCAAATTTCTGCTTTGTTTCACTGGTCGGTTATATCGGCTTAAGAAATTGTATTTTCTTAGAATTCACGGATAATTATTAAGAGTCATCTTAAGACCACTCGAGCGTGTCTCAAAACTATGCAATAGTCCTTACTTCGTTCTTAAAGGCAATGTTAATAAGTATTCAGTCAATCAATACTCATTCAATAATTACTCAAATCAGAAACGTCCACTGAGTTCAAAATGATCTTTCCATTCTATAACAATTTCAGATATGACACTCTAAATAGTATCGATAGTGCAATTACAAAATTAAATGTGAATTTTGTGATGTTTTTCTTATATTCATGCCATGATAAACTCTGGCTCTCGTTTAATCAGAACAAATTAATAAATTATGAATTCGAAATTAATAATAGTTTACGAAAAATTCCGATCCATTCAGTTAAATAGTTTTCCTTAATTACTCATATTTGTAAGATACATTCACATCATTGTATTAATATAGAAATAAAATAGCATTTAATTTTAAAGAAATATATAAGGGATTTTGCGACGTTCTATGTACTAAATATCCAGTGAAGACATTCCTTTCGCATTGCATCATGGAAACGCCCAACAGTTTCTATTTTTCATACAATTAGCTTTCCCCATGAACCGTTTCTAAAAGATAAAAATTGGAATAAAAATTGTGATCGTTATGAAATATAAAGACACCATTACAATTCTCGTTAGAGCTACTGCAAATTAAATTAGAGTAATGAGAGAGCACGACATCATAATCGATTGATATCATCGATGTTGAACGTTCTTTGCAGTTATCATGTATATCATTAACATACTTATTTCCCTTTCTTCAATTAAACTGTTAAATGCTACAGGTAGAATAACTTTAATTGCACATTATAGATAAATGAGTTATCATTTATCGTTATATGCGTTATTTTCATAACACAACAGTGATGTCTCCGACTCATTTTTAAAATAATTTTTCTTCCTACCTCTTCACAAAAAGGGTATCAGGTAAAATTAATTATTTTAGTGAATATAGATCCTAGTCTACAAAATGCATTAATTTCATTAATTAAGAAAATTGGATGTTTTCTTGAAATACTTAATGTATTCTTAAATAGCTACTATTATCCAATAAAGTTATAGTTTGGTGTACCACATATTATATAAAGCATAGGAGCTTTATTGCTAAATTAAATGCACTCCTTATATATACACTTACGTAATCATCAGATTAACTAAGGCGAATTGTTGTTAAAAAGTACGGAAAATTGTTTCCTTTCTCCCATTTTTTAGTTAATCTTCAGATTACCTCAATAATCTGCATATTAACTGCTATGCACTTGTTAATATAGATATAAGATATTTTCTCGAACAATAGGAACGTTTTTATACGATGAAATTAATATTGAAATGAATAGCTGCTTAGTACTAGATATCGCTAATTAAAATCACAATACACTTGTAATTCAGGAAGCTATAAATAAATTTATATGTAATAATCAGTTGAAAAAATTATGGAAACATAATATTATATTTTATTTTTCCGGTATCTAATTGGCCAAATCTATAGAACTGATCATTGAATAAATTAAAATACAGAGAATCAATGAAACTGTTTGAAAATATTACAATTCAAGAAATGTATCTGTAAAAAGCATATTAAAATCATGCTTACTTGCTTGTGCAAACTAAATATTGATGACGTTTTGATAGCTCTTTTACCATTCGAAATACATTAATGTGCGCCTTACCGAAGTAAATGCTGAAAACTCTTTTACTGTGGATGATTCCGCACCTTAACGGAACATATCAAATTTGTACTTTAGATTTTATTTTTTCAGATATATTTGAATTTTGTAATAATTCCAAATAATGGTTTTAATATTCTTAATTTTAATTTTGTCTTTTATTAAATATATTTATAACTAGCTATGAATTTATGTATTTGTTAAATTTATGTCTAATTAACATATATATATATATATATATATATATATATATACATCAATTTAAAAGTTCTTTTTCAATGAGGAATGATTTAAAATACTGCATGTGATTGTGCGATTCATTTATTAAGATGCAAGAACATATTTTGCTCTGTCTAAGATATGATGAAATTAGCTTTGTAAAATACTTCTAGAAACTAATTATAAATCTGTTACTCATTTTTTCGAACATAAAATTTGTCTGGGTTCTTTTGAAAGCATTTTTCGTCTATAATTAATTTTCAAGTATATGGTCTTTTCATTTTACATACAAAAATAAAATAAAATAAGTAGAGTGTAAAGTCTACTTAAATAGTTGTTTTCCTTTATTCGATTTATTAATGACTTTACTTAAAAACGTGATGAATTTATATCAAATCATTTTGAAAAAGAAATTATACACAACGCAATTTTAAAATATAAAAAAAAATGTAAGAAAATCCCCTATTTTTTCCCATTTGTAATAATAAAGTCATTTTAATGTTGTATGAAATCTCTTAAGCCTCCTCTGGTAAAGAAATATTTTTTAACAATCTTATGTCGAGATTCTTTTTTTCGATTAATAATCCTTCTTAAAGTGTTTCTTGAAATCCTATTCAATAGTTAACTACTTTAATGGGAAAATGTGAGGCGAGTTTCTTCAGTTTTTGCTTTACAGCTGAAATCTTTTTAAGACAAAAAGAAGCGTAACTTTTAAATAAGATCTGGAAAAAAAACACGGAAAACCTGTCTGTGTTTTCTTGCGATGTGTTTTTATGCATCAAATTAATGACACTCAGGCTCATTATCACTCTTTTACTGGAAGTCTCCCAAATCCGTTTTCTTGGAAAGTCCCTTGAAAGTCTTCAAGAAGGCTCAGGACGACATTCAGAGCTTTTTAATGTAACGGTATGAACGGAATTTTGTTAAATGAATATTGGTGATGGAATTTCGAACATAAAGTCATTAATCTTTACTCAATAAAACTCTGTCTTAGTGGCAAAATGTTCATGAAATGTACTTGATGTTTTAAAAGGTTACTGTCTTTCGCTATCAAATATTTTTGTAGCAGTATACTCGCAACAGAAAGTATTATCATTCTTAGCGAATCAGGTGCACATTAACATGTTGAACTCAAGAATGTGACATGTAATTCTTTTTTCTTTTTTTAGAAGAGTTTCCCCTTTCCTCCTACTTTTTTACCTCTTTCTTTACCTTCTATTCCTAGTACTTTGGATATCCCTACTTCTTTAATTCTGTTTCATTATTTGTTTAGAATTCCTACTTCTTTAATTCTGTTTCTTTATTTTTTAGATATTCCTACTTCTTTAATTCTTCCTCCTTATTTTTTTAGATGTTCCGCTTAGATATCCTTAGAATCATATTGCTCTAGTTGGGTAGAATGCGTTAAATAAATGGGTACCACTTTTCTATTTACAGCAATTTATTTCTAAGCTAAATTTTGTAAAATGTGTCATAAGTGCAACAAACACTAATCTTTGATAACCTCCTGCATTCTTCATCTTCTGGGGCTTAATTCCCCTTACGGACTTATAAATTCTCTCTCTTTTCGTTAATCATTCCTTTTTTTACTCGACCCTTACTTTTTTTTGTCTTCCTCATGTAGGCCATGATACTTACAAGCAGTTTTAACTTTTTAAGTCAACGATTGTCGTGAAGTTTTATTGTACAAATAAAGCTGTATTAATTATTATTGTTACCTTAATTCAAATTTTCCTCTTTTATAAAGAGTTCCATCATTATGTAACTCTACAGGCATCTTAAAGTCTAATTAAACAGTCAATAAACTCAAAACTTCAATTGAAGATACGTAAGAGAAGAACAACACATTTTATTATCTATCAAAGAATATAATATATCGCTCTCTCTCGAATCCCAATTCGGTTAATCCTACTTTATGTTCAAATAATAAACAACTTCTCGAGTATAGAAGATTCGATTTCTATAATTCTGAACAGGAGTCACTTCCAGATAATGTAAATACAAAAAATTAATTACGTTGACTCACTCCAACGTATACAATTATCAGCTCGTCGTTATCCTCTAGCTCCCTCCTCTTTTCCTTTCAGTTCTATCTCGCTTGTATATCACTATCTCTATTTCAATTCATTACACTTCTTATCTTCATTTAATTTAACTTATCACATTTCATTTAGATAGGCAAGGTGTTGTAACTGTATGCAATTCGAATCACTAAAACGTCCCCGAGGTTAGTGAAGAGAAAATCGTGGATAGACCAATGTCATAAGTTTTAAAATCCATGATTAATTATGTTCATGATGACCGTTCTCCTAGGCGTTTATCATATCTCTTTCTATTCCTTCCATCTCAAAATTCGTGTGTGGAATGAATCTGGCAATTTTTCTGAAAAATTCCATGTGACACAGCATATTCTGATGATCGGCCACAGCTGATATAATAATTTTAGCTATTGTTTCCTGGGCCCTCGGATTAAGTCTGACATAATACCTGCAGTGCCGTGATTCTGGGGTTTTAATATTTGCAATGTCAAGTCTTCATCTTCACCATAAATGTAATAAAACTCTAAAATGTCATCTGACTTTTCTTAAAGGGCCAGATATGTCTTATCCAGCCTCTTTGTTGGAATGTTAGAGCATCACAAATGGAATTGATTGTTTAAATGCGGTTGCCACAGTCTCGATAGGAGTGATCTTATACAGTGAATTAACTTTGTTGTATCACAGAATAATATGTATAAATACAAACATTTAAGGTTAATAGCTAAACAAAAGAGAGACAATAAATGAACAGTGAATTTTGTTTTTCTTTCAACTGCGTTATAATTCTCCATGTTGGCCCTATTGTTTTTATAATTTCAAGACTATGAGATTTATAACCTTGAAAAAACGCAACAATTATGAAACTATCTACTTCTAAAAACATATTTTAAAAAAGGTGATGCTTGTTGCTTTCGGTAAAAACGAAGAAAAAGAATGATGATATTATAGAAAGATACCAACAAAGTAATATATATATATATTACTTTGGACTAAATGTAATGTGGAACAATAAAAATGTATTAAACGCAAATAAGCAAAATAACCAAGTATTTTATTACCAAGAAGGATTCTACGGGATTAATAATCCTTATAAATTAACTAGAACTTCTAGAGGAAAACGTAGAAATCGAAAAATAAGAGACTTGTCAACTATTAAAGAAAAAATGTTTCAACTGGGATTAGAATTTGAAAAGAACTATCTCATAGGACATATTAAGCACTTTATTTTCGGACTTAATAAAAAAGAGGTAAAGATTGTCATGAATATTTTGAATAATGAAGTTATTCCAGATTCTCAAGGATTTCATATCATTGGAGATTTATGCAGATATCTTTGCCTTAAAATGAAAATTGATTTGAATATTGATGAAAAGTATATTACAGAATATTGCATCTTTCTCTTTATGAATAAATCATTTAATAAAATTAATTTTTCTGGGGTGTTTCAAAAACACATGGCTCTATTTCCAATTAAAAATATCAGGATAAAAAGAGCTTTTAAGTACAATAAAAAACTCAAAAAATCCTGGTAGATCTATTTTAATTACAATAATATTTCAGAGTCACAAACAATACATGTAAGTAAAGATTACAACAATATGTTGATTCATTCCATCAACATGTTGTTACGGAAACATGAACACGTTAAAAGCGATTTATTGAGAGGGTTTCTTGTGAATAAAGGAACTGGATTAAGGCTCATGATTACTAATAGTAACTTTTGTAGTAAGAAACAAATTAATACCGATTTTGATAATTTATTCTTAAGGCTGTACTCAAATATGGTTTTCCAATTGAGGCATTTGACGAATTTAGTCATGGTTTTGAAAATTTATATTTGAATTTTAAAATGGATAGAAATTACAATTAAAGATCTAAAATTTGCTATATAGATGATTTGCAGAAGGATTTTGTTATCGCTTATGTAGATAAGGATCCTGCAAATTACAATTATTTGCAAATTTACTATCATAAATTATTGAGTGAATATGTAATGAATAATAATGCTTTCCAGTTATCCAAATATAGTAACAGAGAAATAAATAATCGTCTTTTGGCATTCAATAAAGGTGGGTTTACACCTGACAAAATGACATTAAATTTCCATATATATTTTCTAACGCCAAAAATTTCACAAAATCTCGTAAAATTAGCATTACGTAGAATGGATATAACAATCATATCACTAAATCTGGCAAACTTCTTCAATCCATTCTTCAAAAATTTATAGACACATTGAAAATACCGCTATTATTAAAAAAATAGTTTTGAAATTGTCAAAACATGAAGAAACAAGAGGTATTCTATACATGGATATGATTAAAGACCTTTTAACTCAATAGATATCTGGAGATTTACTAAGGTTCTTGCAATTTTATACAATAAATACCATTTTATCAAACACAAAACAGGAAAAATTCAATACTCTCATTAAACTTGTATTACCAGAGAATTTTTATAGTTTTTTTGGTCAAAGTCTCATACAAATTCGTGGTCTCCTCAGGAGATGTCCAGCTACTGGTTCGGCCAATTTTTATTTTACATTTTTATGACAATGATTGACATTGATTCTTACTGGGTATCGTTACATAGATGATTTAATTATTTTAGGTAAAAAATTGAGGAATTTAAAACCAAATGTTTCTGTTTTACCCTAACATTCTCAAATTATTAAAAAAACTAAACTTACCTCAATACAGTAGAATTCCTCTAGATCTTGATTTGCAAATATTGACAGTAGAATTCAGTAATATTTATGATGATAAAAGAGAAATATTCGAATCGTGTAATCAAAATTCCTTTGGAACAGCAATTCACAGATCCATTTATAGAAATATTTTATTGGGCTTTTTTATTACGTAATAACAAATTAACCTCACATAAAATAGACAAGTTTACATTAAAAAATTCTTAAACAACTGTTTAGATCAAGGATTATCCACACAAATTTCTAAATACTATATACATCACAAATATAGTTAAAACATCTTTGCGAATCGTGATCCAATTTCAAATCCACCACAATAAACAATAGGTTCAATAAAGTCGGCTTGTTGGTCTAGCCGTGAAGAATTTATTTATTTACTTATTTTATTTACATTTACACAGCTTACATTTTTACCTACTCTCTGGACCATTATACTCCTTTACCATAAGAATTTATTACCAACCAATTGTTTGCATCCTTTTACATTTTATTACCACTTTCAATCAAACAATGCATTTAAATCTTTTTTTTTCAATTTATATGGTGATGATGTGACATATTTTTTTCATTTTGGTATGTGATATGCTATCTTGAAGCTTAAAGAAACCTGTCTTTACTACTACATATATTTGAATCTTCATTTCTTGAATTTTGTAAGTAATTTTTTATATTTTGGATTTGTTGATAATTTTAAATTATAAATTTTATTTTTTGTAGATTTATCGTTGAAATTTTTTTTTGCATTTTTTAATCATTAAACTCTTTTGTTATTTGGATTTATGCAATTCAGCCTACCAAGAATTATAGATTTTATTTTGTAGATTTTATCATTGTATCTTTTAATCATGAACTCTTTGCATGGATTCCCAATCTCAGCCCACCATGCCCGTAAATGTAGCCGTCAAGGACCCTTTAAACCAGTTTTAACCCCGTCATTCTCGGTCCCCAGTCCCGATATTGCTTTTGACCTGCTCGGGTTCACATTTCACTTTATCTTCTCCATTGTCACACTCTTGTCCTTCCTTTGTCTCTTTAAGCATTTTAAATTGTTCCTTTCTCATAAATTCCTTCTTCAAAGTACATACATATATATATATATATAGAGTTATACATATATATATATTACATATATACATATATATATATACATATTATTACAAGTTATATATAGCAGAGAAAGAAGAGTTATATATATATATATATTATTACATATTATACATACATATACATACATATATATATATATATATATATATATATATATATATATTGCCACGAAGCTGAGAAGTTCTAATGGCGCAGAAATAAAGCGATCGTACACAGTGACTGAGTCCTCGGACTCAAAACCCAGTACTCACTACATTAAAAAATCACGTTGAAATTTAGCTGAATTGTTCTCTGCTTTCTTCTATAATTTCTAAAATCTTCCAGAATATTCTTTATGTTTCCAGAGCAAATAAATTTCTGGACTGTTCTCATATAATACATAAGCCCTTGTGTTCTCAGCCAAGTGTAGCTATTCTTAGTCTGCTAATACATCTCGTTATTCACTTATATATTGTGTGTTCTGTTCAACCTGCTTCAATACTTAAGAGACAACACACACACACACACGCACATATATATATATATATATATATATATATATAAGCGTTTGAACTTTGACTATTTGTTTAATTGGAAGATGGAAATTGGCGCTTCTGCGTTGATTACCGCCACCTAAATCAGATCACTAAAAAGGATGTGTACACTCTACCATTATAGATCTTTTATAAGGTTCTACATTTTTTTTCGACCATTGATATTCGGACCATTTATTAGTAAATTGAGATAGATGCAGCTGACAATGAAAAGACAGTGTTTATCCCTCCAGAAAGACTGTGCGAGTTTAAAGTTATGCCTTTTATCTCCCACAACATTTGCAAGAATGATGGACAATCTGTTATGTCACTTAAAATGTACGTTTGTGTTTAACTGCAGCGTTTATTTGCAAGTTCGACTTTAATGAGCAATCAATCAAAAACAGAACTGCTTTACAAAGCCCTAGCGTTGTTAGGATTTAAAAACTTGATGTACTAGCTCGGGCGTTGTCCTCGTCACTTGCTCATGTTTTAAAATTATGTGTCTACCGCCCTTATCCCCCGTGTTATTCTAATGCAATATTAAATAATCCAAATCCGAGTTTTTGTGATCAATATTATGCAAATCTTAATCAATGCCATTGCAATAGTCATCTCCTAAAAATAACTGTTTGATAGATTTCGAAATAGAATGGTCTTTTTGGCGTTCTTTATGATCAGCCTGAAAGTTAAAATTTTTATCAAGGATTACTAAATTAAACTCTTAATAAGGTATATTACATGCAAAGCGTATTGATTACTACAAGCAAATAACAATATCAAGCGCAATAAATGTGCACATTGCACAAGATATATCTTTGGATATTACTGAAAGCATTATACATGTATGTATTTCAATTTTAATAATTTGTACCTTTACTTAAGTGAGTATTAATGTACTTTAAATACAGTATATTTTCATTCTAATACTGTGTATTTTTAAAATATGGTGCACAAAAGTATCTAATTTATTCTTTAATAGTTAAAACAACCTTAGAAAATAATTTTCACTTTTAGTTTCAAGCATTTTTATGGCTTGAAAGTGAAAAAAACGAACTGGCATAGTTCATTTTAGGCTTAAACATTGTTTTTAAGAATATCGTACGATATAAATTTATGTATCAATACGTTGCATTTTCAAAAGTTACAACAGCCTTATTATTAAATAATGGTAAAAAATTTATTAACTACATAAAAGGAATTCAGAAAATGAGAAAAAGGATTCACGAAAGCGGTTTTAATATGTGAATTGATCATTTTTAAATAAATTAGTATGTGAGATCAACATTAAATGTTACTGACATCATTAAGAGAGACATACGAATAAAGTAATGGTTAAAATTATAACTAAATAAAAATAACTTCGTTTCAAAGGGTTGCATAATGTGTAACTATTCGCAAATATTTAGTCTCTGCTTCATTTTAGATGAATTTTGCTGTCAAGATCCTTCTTAATTGTGATTATTTTACTTAGAACTCATGAAACTGCAAGAACTGATGAAATTACGAAACCAAAACAACGTTAAGATATCCCTTCAGCAGTATACAGTTGATTTCCAGTACAACAAAATTCTCAAGGACATCAGGAAAAAGGGGGAGACGAATATTGTCCTGGAAGTTCCAACGTCACGCATCAAAGACGTCCTCGCAGAAGTAATGAAACTAATTTGTGATATCGGAAATTTTTTCTATATATAAGATTCTCATTATTTAAATTAAAAATAATTTGGGTTTATCTCTTATGTGTGTTTTGTAGGCACAGAAGGCGGGAATGCTTACGGAATACCACAATTATCTAGTAACATCACTAGTAAGTATTATTTTGAGACGACTTTTTTATTTACACTGAAAAGCAAACAACAATTTAATTTAAATGTTAAAAATATAAATGTTTCGAGGGATAAATATATCTATTTTCGTTCCTATCCAAGTAGAAGCTCTTAACTTAGTCTTCCGTTCTCAAACTATTGAGTGAAATTGAAATTTTAAATTAAAGATATAATAAAAAGTTTCTTTTGAAGAAAAATGACCCGGTGTCTTAAATTATCAGGTAACTATAGTTAATAATTAAAAACGTAATTATTAAAAAATGTTTTATCTAGTGATAAGAAACGGTATTAAATCGGTGGTCATGGGGGCTGGTGTTGCTTCAATCGATTCCTGATGTCACTGAATACCCTTCGTGTAGCGAGCTAATTCACTTTAAATATACCTGGGCTCAAAGTTTTCACGTTAGCGTAACGTGGAGTAGAAATTAGGTGCGTGGGATGGCAGTAAAGGTGTCGTCCTCGTGACTTAACCATGACTCTAAATCACTTAGCCTGTCACCAAAGTCTCATGTGATGCTTCTAAGTGTAACGTTAATAAACAATCAATTAATTGTACAATGGTAAACAATAATAAGGCACATTTTATCGTAGTGATCTATGAAACTTCTTTCTGCAACAATAGACTCTGTGACACCCTTGCTTTGCTACTTAGAATCTGTTCTATTGAAACTATAAGTCAATAAATAGTCTGACAGGCAAATCTTTAAACTACGTTTATTCTGTCAAGTATTAATTAAAAAGTATTAATTCCTCTCAACACTTTAACACGTCCAATCTCTCTATCTCACTATCTTCACAACCTTCTATAGCAATAATGATTTACATGAGTCGCGATTTACTTAGAAGGCAAAGTTCTTAAACCAAATAACGTCATAGAGTACCCAAAGATTAATTGAAGGCGAAAGCCCGGAGAGTCTGTCACAACTCTTATATGTCATGTTTCAGTTTTGTCATTGAATAAAGGAACACTACCTATTTCCGAGTTTTCTATTCAAGAAATCCAAGTGAAATGTCCTTTCAGTAATTATAGTGTAAAAAATCAACCTTTCCATCAAGTATTTCAGCTATATTGTAATAAACGGTTGCAAAGATATTATCAGCTTTCTTTATCAATTAACTATCATCCGTCATACTCAATTTTTGAACACAGCAAATTCAAAAACCTTCCCGTTTTCTTTTTCTGATATGTTCATTATGACAGAATAAAGGACATTTAACTGGACTTCCTTCATTTTGTAACCATAGAAAGAAATTGGCATTTTATTTGAAGAAAATAATTTATCATTCATCATAATTTTTCATTAATGACTATTTATTTGCCTCATTAATCTTATAAATCATTAAGATTCGAGGGGCGATTTATACGAAACGTTAAATTCTTGCGAAAATTCATCTGATATGCATTAATAATGTTGAAATGACACTATTTCAAACTGAAAAATTATTTCTTACATTTTCCTAGTTTTTAACATCCGGTATATATTATATACTACTGCCCCTGTAAGACATTTTATTTGTACACTCGCAGTTTCATAATCTTTCGAGGAATTATTAAATTTTATATTTAATCATATATTAAATATAAAATTTAATATTTCTTCGAAAATAGAACAAATATTCATAAAAATTTCATAAAAAATTATATAATTTTTGTTAATTTGGGAAATGTTAATATTACAAAACACTTTTGAAAAGATTAGAACTTTATGATGTTGTTTTTTTTATTTCTAAGAGTGGTAATTTGTGCGAAAATATGTCAATTAATTTATGTATAACTTTTTTTATACATATATAATTTTCAGAATAAGGATAAACCATACTATAGACTTAAAAAAAATTTAGTTGAAATATATTTATATAATTTTATTTAAAATAAGGCATATTTTTATTGCGTAGACTGTAGTGATATTTTCTTCCTCTCTCTCTCTCTCTCTCTCTATACACACACACACACACACACACACACACAATATATATAAGGGAGTATATATATATATATATATATCATATATATATATATATATATCTGCTCTATTATTGTTTGTGAGACAGGATGAAAAGATCGTTGTAGCAATACGTAACTGAACGAAGTACCAA
>BMAW01049598.1:0-11720 GCA_019974015.1 Nephila pilipes
AGTTACGCATTGCTGTACTACCTTAAACGAAGCGGTCGCAGAGATATTTAATCTTTACCTTTTGGCTCGCTCTGTTTATCTGTCCTCACAGGGGTAGAATAGTAGCAGGCTGGTGGTGATCAGCAGTCGTCACAGATTACTTTAAAAACACGGGTCAAAGACCGATAACAGAAAATACAACGTTCTGAATGAAAACCTATCGAAACAGAAGAAAGAGACGCACTGCTCCAGCGATATTCGAGCAAATTGTTTGTGGCTAGTTAAAAAAACCAAAGATAACAATTATGAAAAAAATAATAAACTTGTCATGGCAGTTAATTGCGAAAGTAAGAGCCGGTTGAACATATTTATGAATTATTTGATGGACATATGCATTCATAGTTTGTACAATAATATATTTTCTTAGGTTGGAGACATTTTTCAACCTCGTCACTTTTTTGGCATTCTCATCGATATATTTGCAACGATTGAACAAAAATGTATACAGTTATATTTATGTTGTTAAATTGTAAGTATATATTTTATTATAATATCCTAGTTTATTCCAAGCAGAAGCGAGATAAAAGTGTCAAATGTATGAAAGTGATGCGTTATAAGCAAAGCAAATGGCTATACTGAACGTTGAACTCTTGTGATAAATTGTTTTCTTAAAACGTATTGAAAAAAGCATAAAACAGAAATATCTCTATACATTGACGATTGATTGATCGATTGATTATAACCTACTCACTGAGAAGCAATACGAGGGCTATTACGAAGGATCTCGTCATTTTAAACCCTTTCAAATGACGAGAATGACACCTGTGCTGACACCTCCTTCTCCATACTTTAACACCAAACTTACGGAATAACTTGAGATCTCGCCATATTTAAAGTGCATTGGTACCACCATGCGGTGGGGCCAATGCACGTTTAGTGGCATCATTGCTCTAACTCATGACACGACGGAAACAACCCCAAGTTTGACCACAACACTGCCACCTTGTTTTTACGATGCTTTTTGTAAACTAAACGAGTATTTCATGAATCATATTTAAAATTTCCCGATTATTCAAGTTAACAACTTTTATATCTTCCACTGAAATTTTTTTTCTACGTTAATATTTATGTAACATATGCATCTATTCAGCGAGATATTCGTTTTAACTATGAAGCTGTTCTCTTTTCTAGTGCATGAATGTTCGATTGTGAAAAGGGAATGAAAATGCGTAACGCGGTGTTGAGAAAGGGGTGGTTGAATTCTTAGTGAATATTTGATAGAGTCTTATCTGAATTATTCACCGTAAAAGGAAAATTGATTTTTGATAAAGCAGTGAATTAAATGTTTAGAAAACAATTGACCAGACGAAAATGATAAGAAATTGAAGATTTACTTTTAAGTTGATATTTTCGAGATTTGAGAACCGAATAAGGACAATAATGCACGGTTTCTTAGATGAAAATTCTTATATATAATATATTGTTAATTTTTGTAGAATGTAAATATAGAGGACTCCTACAAAAAAATTGCTTCGTCAGATTTTTGAAAAGAAGTAAAATGAAGATTTAATGCGGAGAATGATTTTCACACACACATAATGTATTGCAACTTAAGTCCAATAGCATTGAATGTGGCGAATTGAGCGAATTTTTTTTCCCTTTTTGATTTCACTATCAAAGAATAGCCCTCTTTTTGCTTCTAGTGCGACGCAAAAAACCAATCAATCAATCATTATTTAAGAACATTTTTCCTGGTTTATAGACTGAAAAGCCATTTTTTTTGCCGCATTTGGTATTCTTATATTCTATCTATTTTCTTTTGCAAGCTTTTATTTAACTTGCTATATTCATATGTTTGTTTTTTCGAGAATTTGTACTCGAGCTGAAATTTCGCATATACGAATGACTCTTAAGACAATACAAACTATAATATAACTCAAGCAGTGAAGGACTTTGGAGGGAAAACTGAGCAGTATAAATGAAAGATTTAATGATGAGAACATCTTCACACACACATAATGTATTGCAACTTAAGTCCAATAGCATTGAATGTGGCTAATTGAGCGAATTTGTTTTCCCTTTTTGATTTCACTATCAAAGAATAACCCTCTTTTTGCTTCTAGTGCGACGCAAAAAACCAATCAATCAATCATTATTTAAGAACATTTTTCCTGGTTTATAGACTGAAAAGCCATTTTTTTTGCCGCATTTGGTATTCTTATATTCTATCTATTTTTTTTTGCAACTTTTATTTAACTTGCTATATTCATATGTTTGTTTTTTCGAGAATTGGTACTCGAGCTGAAATTGCATAACGATGACTCTAAGACTAGCAAAACTATAATATGATAACCCAGCAGTGAAGGACTTTGGAGGGAAAACTGAGCACCTTGCCTTTAACGACATCCAATTGAATTGAGATTTTACACACAGGTATGGCTTATAGAATTGCTTTTTTACTCTTAAATTTCCCGACTAAAATTAAATTAACGTTAGCAATTTTTTTAATCAAACCTTTTTAAAAAGATGGACTAAAAGGTATAAAAATACTTTTATTATAAAATTATATATATCCTCTAAGGCCTGATGTGACTTCTTTTGATCTCATGTATAAGTAAGTAACTATGGTACTTAATGTATCGGTAAATACCTAAAACTCTTGTTAGAACTCCTCGAGATTTAATAAATTTACACATTATTATGCATTTACAAGTTATTATATGTCAATCTTTAAATAAAAGCTTGATTATTTCCTTTTTCACTGAAAATTATTAACTGTTTATAAACTTGCTTTAAAATCGTTTGGGCCATTTATGTGGTTTTGATTTTGTTTCGAAAAATATGCCTTATTGAAAAATTAATAAATATAATTCTCAAGATGTTGTTAACTTCTAGTTAAAAACAATCTTTGAAATATTACTTATTGAATTAAAACCACAACATATTTATTTAATAAGCTTATTAATTTCTTAAGATAAATAAACCTTTTTATAATAACTTTCATATGATTTACTATTATTTTAATAACAATAACTTATTAATTAAAGCAAAACTTAAGATATAGATAAGAGTTATTAAACTAAATATAATTTCTTATTAGTGAGAAATTTATTATTTTACTAGGGCTAATTTCTACCCACAGTTGAACCTCGACAAATCGAACCTTCGGCTGATCCAGTGGGTTTACAGAAGAGTTTTCTGCTTTTATTATTTACGTTTGAGAAGTGATATGCAAATTTCCATAATAACATTTATTTCTTTCAGAAACTTATTTTGAAAAATATTATCTTTCTTGAAATCTTCTAGCGGCTTTGAATTTTTAAAAATATGTGTTTGAGGTAGTAAGGACTTTACAAATATTCTCTAAAGAGTCAGCAGATCCGGTGAGACGTCTTGATATTAATGGTAACGAGTATATACACAAATATAACAAAAAAACAAACGACGCAACGAGAAGGAGTTGTCTCATTGCGAGAAAAATTGTAGGATGTGCAGAATATTAAGTAGAAAAACAAACGATTATAACTTCAGAACAATTGAATGATTTATTTTATGGTTTGCCCGTTACAAAAGGAAGAAGTCAAAAGGCGTTGGCCCACCTCTCGCCTGGATACAGTCTGTCACCCTGCGTAGTGTAGACTGTTCCCGGATGGTTTCCTGCAGAACTTTGTGCCAAATTACCTCCAACTGTCAAGCTAAATAGTCAGTATTCCGAGAAAGTTGCAATCTACTTCCCATAACGTTCCAAATGTGCTCTTTGGGTGAGAGATCGTGCGATATAGTTGACCAAGGAAGTGTAGAAAGCTTGAGGATAATTCATAGCAACACGTGCCAAGTGAGATAAGTAATTGTCTTGCTGAAAAGTACGTGTAGTAAAAGAAACGGTAACACAACGGGTCGTAGAATATCGTCTACCTGCCACTGTTCTGTCAGTGTGACATAAATGACAACCAAAAGTGTCAAGCAATGAAAAGAGATATCATCCCAGACTATAACGTACTGTAACGTACTTGTGTGGCTGGCGATAGTAAAGATAGGATTTTCACGCTGCTTTGGATGTCTCCAAACATGTCTGCAGTTGACGTCAGGGCAGTTGGAAACGGGACACGTCACTAAAGACTATACGTTCTCATTCGAGGCAGTTCCAAAACAATCGAGCTCGGCACCACTGTAATCGGACTTCACGGTGTACAGGCGTGAGAGGAAAGTGGTGCAACGGTCAGTCTGAGCATAAATTCCACACTCGTTTGTCGAGGGTTGCGTACACTGAGGATAGTTGATAACAGTTACCAGCAGTGCTTAGCAGTTTAGACAATCGATTTGTCTTGCTGATCTGCTGTTGCTCTCGGTCAACCGTAGCCTCTGACGCTGATATCTGCCGTTATTGAACCACTCTTGCCAGCATCATGTAATCGCTGCATCGCTTCGACCCAGATGTCGAGCGATTGTTCCATTCGTCCACCAGCATCTTTCATTTCAATAGCACGACCTCTTTCAAACTCTGACATCTGCACATATATGGGGCCAAAAAAACTTTTCGACGAGGTCCTTAAGTACAAACCCAACGCAAAGATATGTACGTCGAAATGCAACGACATTAATATTATCGTGAATGAGAATCGCTCCTTATATACTCCTGCTGAATACGCGGTTATAATGTGCTTGAGCTCCCTCTATTCTTTCACTGGACACCAAAGTTCAATCATTTGCATGACCTGTCCTAATGTCTTCGCATACGAAATTTCATTCTATTTGGGTAACTCCTTCTTGGTGCGTTGATTTTCTTTGTTATAGAGTTTATAGGGTGCTACATTGATTAAACTAAAAGTATCATAAAACAATTTTAAGCGCTCTTCTAAAGTTAAAATATTATTATGAAAATAAAAATTAAAACTTCCTTAATATTTTAGGTTTTTTTTAAAAAAATTTACTATTAAATATTTCACAGATTTATATATATATATATATATATACTTGAGATAGAAAAATAAAGTCAAATCATACAATTCTCAATGAATGTTAGTTTAATTTTCCTTTTCTTTTTAATGTTTTCTTTTATGTGCACCAATATTTGGAGGCGTATAGATATTTATGAAATATAGAAAAATTAATTTATCAGAAAGGCTTAAGCTTCTTTTAGAAGTAAACAAAACGTCTTCTGTAATATGTTACAGATTCGTCAAGAGTTTTCTTATTCAATTTCAGAAATCTATGAGCCTTTTTTTTATGAGTATAGTAAATGGCCTGTGTGTGTTCATTATATTTAGGTAATACATTCATACTAATATGTATATGATGTATAGGTTAATTTAAATTAATCACACTTTGAGACAAATTTAATAGGGTACCATTTTTTGTCCATATCAAGAAATATAATTATTATTTGCAGGAAATTGTTTATAAGGGCAGGCGCATCATTTTTTACTCGCCAAAATATTTAAAAAATAACAAAATAACCAAACATAGCAAAAAATGCATTAGAAAACAAAAAAAAAAATATTTAAACCATTTAAAATATAAAAACTTAAAATATCATGAACTATTTAAGAATCAAAAAATTTGAAACAATATAAAATAATAGAGAAGCCGAAATTTAAAAAAAATGGATATAACACACATTTATACATACATACTTATACTTATATTTCTTCCAATACACTACGGACTATCATCGTTCGCTAAACCTGTCACAGCATCAAAAGTTACTTTTAAGGAATTGTTTTTTTTCATTTATAAAAATATATCCTGTTTCATCTTTCGTAATAGTATGCTTGATCTCTTCTCATGCCTACAAGCCCTTAGGGACATTTCAAAGATATATGGTAGATTCTAACACAACTTAACATTTAAGTTAAGTAAATTAGAATTATTGTATAAATGAAAGTGTAGTGAAAATTTCCGAGAAACAAGTTCGGCTTCAAAGTGTGAACTTCTTAGCAGGTCTTGTAGCTTCAGGCACCGCAGCAAGTCAAAGGAATAAGACAAGTAACTCCCCGATATCCGCAACGTTCAGCTCATAGCCATACTACTACTGAGTTATCTTCCTACCTAGTTACAACTTGTCTTAAGACTACTCTTATCTGATTCTTCCTCTCCTAATGACTTGAGCAAGAATCTTGGTTTGTGATTTCTGTTACGCTATTGGCTAACACCGTACATTAAGATAGCAGTCAGTATTATTTAGAGAAGAAAGAGCAGATTGCTGCCCGATCTTCAAAAGCAACATCATGTCTTTCTAGAGTAAACACATTGTGCATACCATTTTATCTTATCCTATAAATAAATCTTATTTTAAATTCAATGAATATCTTATTACTAGAGATGAAATTATCTTGTACTCTTAAAAACTCATCATCCTCGTATTTATGATATTTGAAATAAACATTTCTTCGTACATTAGCTGTTTCTTCTAAAGACACTTGGAATGTCATGTTTAAGAGTCAAATTTATGACCAGAATCAGCAAAATCAAAAGCCCCAGTATTGTCAACAGTATTGAACTGTAAAATATTCCCCCGTTTTGATTGCATTTGAGAAATGTTAATATTATTGCAAGAACTAGACTTTCTTTTTCGAGTCACTCCAACCAACTGCAAGAGGAAACATAAGAAGAAATGGCGTTCAGTTTGATGGATTCAAATGCAAAGATATAGCAATAGAGATAATTTATGAACGCTTAAGCAAACAAAAAAATCCGTTGAAACGTTTGAACTTTTTCATTTTCTTTAACATAAATATTGCATTAACTATAAAATGTTATGATTTAAGTATCATACTATCGGAAAGTAAATAATATCGATTAAATCGAATAAGGATGCACAAAACTGAAATCTGACTGACCGAAGGTCTTTTACGTTTTAAGCGTTTAGTAAGAACAATCTCTAATGCTTCCTTACAACTTTAAGAAAAAATGAGAATAGAAAAAAAGGAAAGATATGTTTAAAAATATCTCTTTAATTAACATGTCTTAAAACTTCTTTCAGTACGATTCATATTCACATTAAATCATTAACCATGAACGAACACTGATTTCTAATATGTTGCAAAAATAATAAACTATTAATTTTGTAGAGTTGTAAATAATAATCCTCACTTGTTAAAAAAATTACTTGATAATTTTTACTTACTTCTTTTTGTTAAAACTTCATTCTAAAAATTCACTTTGATTATTATATTCTAATATTATTATTTAGAGATTAATAAGAATATTTTAATATAATGATTTTACAAAATCATGGAGAGAGTGGAGGAAAAAATTGATGATTTTATAAAATCATTAATGAAGATTTATTTCTAGAGCTACAACTACGTCAGAATTTTTTGAAATCTTATTTATTCTTAGTACTATCTAATGTCACAAAAATACTTTGACATAGTTTTCTAAAAAATTCTCTAAGAATTTTATTATTAACCTTCTAATTTCTCCACAGTTTACAGCCTTTTGTTATTACAAGATGCATCGGCTATCATCTGGCAATCTACAAAAATTAACGATTAATAGTATTTAGAATGTATAAGAATTGTAATAAACGAAAAAATAGCAAAATATTTTCGTTTTTTACGTAAGTAATTTTCGGTCGAATAAACCTGAAGATAAAGCAGCTATAAGTTTAATGACATATTATAAATAAAAAAATTTCTACTCTCAATCTCAAAAGACGATTTCATCTCAATCTATCTTCTGCTTGCAATCTATATTTTCTTTTCTTCATAAGCATAGAGTCATTCATAAGTAAAATAGCAAACTCTTTATATATATATATATATATTATATATATATATGTGTGTGTGTGTGTGTGTGCATGCGCGTGTGTGTGTGTGTGCATAAGATAAAGCAATAACCATCATTAAAAAACATAAAAGTAAGAGAACAATTAAAACTAAAATCAGCAAAAAAAAAAAAAAACATTTATAGAACTAGGTAACAAAGATGAAACTGAATCAAATTTTAAAAATAAAAAGAAGAATAAAAATTGAATCAAATTTGAAAATAAAAAGACGAAAAATTAAACTCAAATTTGAAAATTGACTTGAACCAAAGAATAATTTAACAGCAACAAACAAAACACGCATTCAGATTACTTGGGAAATGACCTAAGCAAACTAGTTCTATTGTACCTATCTCCCCCAATGCATCCTGTTGCAAAAAATGATTGTCTAAAATCTCTCAAATTGTAATTTAAAGAAAAGAAACAATAAACAAAGAAGAAAAAATTGAATAGCGAGATATCTCAATTACTAAGTATTTTCAAAAACACACAACACTGTTCAACACACAACAACACTGTTTGAAAATATTTTTCACTCAGATTTTGTAACTTGAAATAAGAAAATCTGTTTAATTATGTAATTTTAAGCATATTAGAACTTCATTTATTTGAAATGATACCTCATTGTACAATACATTAAAACATAAGCTATGTTGTACAAATGGGGATGAAGTAGGAATATATTATGGTTTAAATAACAGTGTTTGTGATTTTTAAAACTGCATGCTTTGGGCTGTAGGAGTTAAAAAATTATACTTTTTTTTTAAATATTGTTTCAAGTGTCTAATATGTATGTGCATGGTTTTAAGAATAAATTTTCAATATTATGATTTGGTTAATTTAATTTTTTTTTGTTTACAGCGAACCATTGAGTTTAGGTATTAGTTTGTTATGATGTCAATTCACACACACAAAAGGAAATATATATATATGGGAATTGTCCCGATGCACTACTGCAGCGCCACCTTCAACTTATATAAGATGGTTAGATCTCGAGGTGTAAGCACGCAGAAAAGGTAGTGAAAAATATTTTTCAAAATAAATTTTTAAAAGTTTTGAAATGCTTAAGAAAGTTTATTTTTATTCAATATAAAACCAAAATTTCATTTTTTAGAACACCAGATTTGAATCAACCAATCAAATTTCTATTTTTCTATTACTAAAAAAACTCTTTTATTTTTAGAAGAATAGAAGCAGAGCGAACAGGAAGACATTGGGTAGGTGAGAAATTAGTACAATTCTAGATCAGGGCTTTTTATAGTTTCCTTAAAATGGCATAAGGAATCGATACATTTAAATATATTACAAGATTTTCATTTGTTGTTAAAGAACAAAGTAGGAATAAAAAATATATGTACATTTTTTCCCATTCCATGCAGTAGTCTCATAAAAATGTATTTTTAAAAAGTAGTTAAAAACGTAATGCTTTTTGTTCTAATTTATATTAAATTTTAATGGTTTTTGCCCTTTTTTAAAGATTACAGCATAAAAAGAGAGAAGAGATTTGTATAGGTGCTTTTTCTATCTTATAAATAACTTTTGTCTAAAAATAAATCATGCATTTAATAAAAGGTTTGAAGAAAGTAATTTCAGAGTGAAACCTAAAAATAAATTAAGAACTTGAAATTGGACGCAACAATTTGATTCACGGTTTGTTAACGTCACACATAGAAGCAAGACTAAGGCTACAGACGGCGAACTTCATAACTTTGTGTCATGGCACAGTAGGAAAGCTAATCCTCCACCAATTTATCGTTAATTGTCATGTCTCCAAATGACACGAATTTGTCTCAAAGATAACAAAAATGTTATCAAATCACATTCAGTTCGATTTCCAAAGATTTTCAAATGATAAAACTACTGCAAAACACACTCTTGTAATTGTAATTCCTCCTCGATTTAGTACAAGTATAATCAAGCAAAAGTATATTCGTGACATAGAAAATTTCGTTTGAGTTTGAATGATTTTATAAGGGAAACTTTTTTACCCTGCATTTATATTAAATATATCTCGAGATAGTATGTGGATGGCAAATGTGATGGATTAAAAAGCCAAGTTAAAAAGTAAACGATTGGTTTTCTTAAATATTTCGCCTCACGATCGAGGATGATGTTTACATTTTCATCGAATTCTCACAGAAAATATTTTATTAAAGTCAATAATTGATATCTGAATCGTCTTCAGTAATACAGGGCATTAAATAAAGCAACCCATTTCAGTTATTTATCGGTAATTATCTTAATTTTGTGGAAATGTCTTCTATATTTTGGATTAATTTTTCATATGAGTTTTGCGATGAAATTTGTTTACTAGATTTAATTTTGTAATATCCCCGGTAAATGTATTATTCCTTTTAACATTGTACCAGTTCCGAGAAAGGCTTTTCTTATCTCTCTTGCTCGTTCTAATAACTTTAGAATAACTATCAGCGAACCATCGTAACGAAGCCAGTTAAAACTAATAGCTATTTAATAGATCACGATAAATTCAAGTAATACTGCAAACGTTTCTCCCGATCAAGTCAATGTTGTTGAATTTTTTTAGAATCGTTGAATTCATCGATGCTTTTTCGCAAATCCATACTATTATGAATCCTATTTTAATAAAACATAGACGATATATCGTCATATTATTACCAATATGAATGGAGATATCTCGAGGCATGATTTCTGAAAGGCTTGAAAATACCATGTGAGAAAATAGTAGGTCCTTTAACTCCTCCCCCCACCACACACATGACGTGAAAAAAATGAAACTAAAATCTGTATTACGATATTCTTCACTACGACAATACTCTCTGCAACAATGGTAACATTTTCCCTTTCATTACTATCATTGCCTCTATTACGATATATTTTTTTCAAAATCCAAGTAATATCTACGAATTAAACGCTTCATAAAGAAAGTCTGGTAAAATTTTAACCGTGGGATGGCGTTCTAAAGTTACACTGTCGAAAACATCTAAATTTTGCATTGATCTTGCTGATGCGACTATGGTAAAGAGAAAGTACATTTCTTGTAAGGGGAAAATAAAGTTGACATTTCCTGGCAAACAACATTGAACCTTACTCCTAAACTTCCTCTCAGAAAAATGGTCAAGGATTTTTTTCACCCGAAGCGATAGATAAAACCTCGAAGGATCTGGGAGTAAACTTTATGATACGTTCTTTTGTCTACACTTAAAGTATCGTAAGAATTTAACCCTTCGAAAAATTTTGTCAATTAAGGTAATTCAAGTCGGGATTTATTCTTGGACTATGCTAGAAGATTTTCATTAATATTTTATTTATGAGTTTTATTTATTTTGAAATTTATTAAATGAATATAGATAAAAAGGGCTCCAAAAAACAAATAACTTTAAAAATTAAATTCAAAGTCCTTAAGGAAATTGATAAAGATATGAAGCAAGTTGTAATTTGCAAAAATTACAGATTTTCCCAATCGACTTTTGCAACAATTTAAGGACGCGGAAGGAAATGAAAACATTTTTTCACTCTAATGATATGGATTCTCAAAGAAAGAGGATACAGATAGCTTCAAATGACGAAATTGATTCTGCCATGTTGAAATGTCTTAGGGAAGAACGGATTTGTATGTGTGTGTGCGTGCGTGTGTGTGTGAATGCACCTTTAAATGAGCCAATTATTTGCAAGCATGCCAAAACATTTACATGTATGATGGGGAACCCAGATTTCAAAGCTAGCAATGGATGGCTAACAAGATTTCTAGACGAACATGAGATACCTGTCCATGGGTTACATATTGAAGAAAATTCAGTGCCGCTGGATAACTTACGCACGTAGCATCAGAGAGAAATGTGTAAAATTTTTGAAAAATATTTATTACTTCGTTCAGTTACATGTACTCATCTCCTTTGGATTTATTTAGCTACGTATATGTTTCTCCTCTCGAAAATAACATTCTTACAGGTAACATCTGAAAATAATCCCCATCTTATCTGTGTTATACAGA
>BMAW01049599.1:0-15358 GCA_019974015.1 Nephila pilipes
CTGATGATTCCTTCATGGTGTTGCATTTTCTACAAACAGCAGTTTATGTTTTGGAAAAAAGTACTGATTAGTATATGCTATCAAGCACTATTTGCTTAATCAAAGCGCCAGAATTTTAGTAAAATTTTAATTTATATTGAAAATTGAATTCAATAAAGCAGTTTGCTTGTAAAAATAAATATCAATAAATATTTTAACGATAAAATAAAATCTTAAACTTTATAAAAGTCACGTGTTTCAAAAACAGTAATCGAGACGCATTATGTCGCATATTAGTGCGCGTTTTTTGGATCAGGTGAAGAATGCATACTTACTCATTATTTTCAAGGTATGAAGTAAAATTGGCGCCCCTGTTTTAAAATTGAAATTATGAACATAATTTATTTTGAAAGATAATATTAAATACTTTAGTAATTTGCATAATATTTTAATGGACGGTAACGCTGATCCCGATAAAAATGTAAAAATTCGTTTAGTCAAACATTTATCAGATCTGCAAAAAACATTTCTTGAATCCTGTTTAAAAGGAAAAATTATCTTGGATCCAAAATCCTTCTCAAGACTGTGAATCCACTGAACTCCCAATAAAATAAGTTGGTTTGGTGTGGAAATTAGGAAAGTGGGGTGCCAGCTCAGGTGTCGTCTTCGTCACTTGACCGAAGATCAGAATTCCGAGGTCCGTCACCAATAGCCTTCATGTTGCTTTTAATGCGACGTTAACCAAAAATACTCAACTAAACCCAATAAAAGAAGAAAACTTCAGAACTCCCAACAAAAGAATTAATTGCGTGTATATCAGACTGATTCATGTATCAAATTGATATACACTCAATTGAAATTAAAATTTAGTTAAGTTGATACTATGTATTTTTTGATTGACATTAGAAGAGATTATAATGAAATTGCCGAAACATCTAATATCATATGTTTCACCCTATATATGCGAAAAATCTCTATCTTTGTACGTTGCGGCAATAACAAAATAGAGAAACAGATCGGATGCTGAAGAAGACATTAGGTTGCAGGATTCAAGAATTATTCCAGTCGTAAAAATATTTTTTAATAAGAAACAATCATGACCAAGTCATTAAAAATTTCATTGCATTAATTTGTTATATATAAATATTCATAGTTTATTATTCATAGGCTATATTTTAGACTCCCCCCCCAAAAAAAAGAAACCATTAGCCACCTTATCTTTCATTAATCTTACTAAGACGTTACTAATATGATAAAATAGAAATGCAATTATAATTTTGTAAATTTTATTAGGATAAAGAGCTTTGAAATCCTATTTATTCTGCCGTTTGATCAAGGACTTCCTTGAAGATATTGGTAAGCTCAAAGAGTTCCCCAAAGTGCAAAAGGTTGAATACCTCTGCTCTAACCGGAATATCCCATTTACATCCACATTCATGCCAGGGCAATATACATCACATTCAATAAATAATTTTAAATTTTAATGAGGTATATATTCTTCAAAATGTCAAAATATATCTAACCATTTTCGACACACATTTTAATTTTCACCTTTCCGTTTCTGTAGTGTTTTCAAACTTTGAATACATATTCATATTATATCTTTAAACGGAAAATTGTCATTGATTAACTACATCTTAGATATCGGTTATTACAAATTTGGCCGCTATAGAAACATTTTCCCCTTTAATATTGTCTTTCAAAACTGTGGAGTTGACAGACATTTCCTGAATTAATTCATAACAAATTTTGTAAACAATTTTAAATTTTAGAAATGTATCCTTAATCCCAGGATTATAACCATACAGAATTGTTAGCTTATTCTTTAGAATTAATGGTACGAATTAATCATAATTTCTCGTACTATATTCCAATAAAATAAACTGCAGTTGAAATTTTATCATATTTAATTTCCTGGGTTTATAGAAGAATAATGTATGGTTGTAGAGAAAAAAGAGTGTATGTTTTGATCTATATATAGGGTGATGTTTTTTCCCAAATGTAAGGTATTTTTCTAAATTTAATTAACAAGACCGAAGTGGATCATATAATTTCAAAATGCAACTCTATTGGTGCTGTGTGTGTGTGTTGGTTTCAAAGTAAACCACCTCACTTTCGAATAGTAGAGTAGTTTTTTTATATTCAATATCGAACTCAACGGAAAATTCCTAACGATTTGCTTCCCAAACCGTAAAGGGACTAAAATATATGTCTGAGTTCAGTCCAAGATATTCACAATATATAAAAATCATATTCCTCTACTAATCTCAGTCCATTTTGCAAATTGTACCTAAAAACAAATATATGTGTTTATTAGATTTAAAATTCGATTACATAATTGACTTTTTCTCTATAAAATATAAAAAAAGTACAAGAATAATGACAAACCTGTTTCAAAATCCTGAAAACTTAGAGAGAAGAACAAATCAGATATAATTTTAGAAATTCATCGAATCCATGTAGTTATCCGCATCGAATTATAACTATTTACGCTTTTTGATTTATTGTTACACAAATATAATTAAAGGTCTTACAAAAACCTATTAAAAACTTTAAACTAAAAGAATTAATCTTTTATTTTCATTAGAATATCTTTATTGTCGTATTATCATTCATTTATTGTGATTTCTTTTATTGGATTTTACAAAAGTATAGTTATTATTTCTCTCGTAGTCTTTGTAATAACTCTGTGTGATAAGAGAATGTAAATCCTTAATTTTATGTCTTTCATGTCCATAGGTTAAAATATTTTCTTACTGAATATTCAACTTAGTTCCCTTTACTTATTTTATAAAAGCATTAAAATTCCTATTATGTTGTCCACACCCCTTGTATTCTCCTACACTGAATAAAAGTTTTACTCTTTAAATCTTTAGTAATTATTTTTGGAACGAATAACTAAGCCAACAGAGAATATTTTTGATGCATTCAACATTTTTACAATTAGTCTATTTATGCTTAATATACATATTTATGATTATTGTTAAGCAAATCGAAATCTAGTATCATTAATTTTTAGATTAAATCTCATTTCTACACATGTTCTCAATTTTATAAGACAATACATAGATTTACATAAAATGTACCATATATGTCTTATTTCTAGTAGAATTAGGAAATTTCTTTGTTGATAAAATTTTGTAATTTCCTTTAAGCGAATTGTTATATTTCTTTCATATTTTTAGATAGAATTTCTATTTTTGAGCAAGTTCTAATACATAGTAAACTTATTTATTACAACAAAAGCTACGAGTGAATGATTTTTTAAAAAAAATATTTTCGAATATTTTAAAATAAAAAAATTATATTTGGTCCTGTGTTATAGCGCAATACGTAAATTATACATAAATTTTCATCTCTTAATAAAATATATATTACATTTTCTCTTTAGTTATTTTTCATATACCATCTCTCAGTACATAGTTCATATATATTTTTCAATTTTAACAACATTTACTTAAGAGATACTTTTATTATTACTTAAATGAAAGAAAATTTGATAATACTGAGCCCATGCTAATTAATTAAGATGTGTGGAATCTATTGCAGTTTTTAAACTGAAGATAGCGCTTGGAGAATTTAGATGAATTAATTATAAAACATTAACTTTGTGATATTAGGGTTATTAAAATTAATATCAATTTGTGCACTTAATACTATTGAAAAATACATAAATTCGGCTTGTCTGAAATATAATAACCAATTTCGAAGAAGTTAGCTCATTACCTTGAAATTTTATATACAATATACCTGTACATGAAACAGAAATTCATAAATCTAAGAATTTTTATATCAACATCTGGCAAGAGACAAAAGAAATTTTTCATTGGTGATAAAAACACTGCGAAGAAAATGTAAAGGTTACGAGAAAAAATATCAAAAAGAGCTGATCCAGTTTCAGGAGCGATGCAATAAGCTCTACAGTATTGATTCTTTTTACTTCTTGGTTTCTCTTTCACTCTTTTTGTTTAGGGTTTATCTTTGGGGTTAACATTACTTGTCTTAGGAAAAGAACTGACACTGGAAAGAAACAAAAAATCTCTTCCACTGAAGACGAATGAAGCGAGGCGAGAGAAGTAAATATAATTAAACAATGACAAGTGGTTGTTAATGAAAAGGTATTGATGCAGTAAAAGATTCTGAATTGAATTTAAAGCCATTAGTAACTCCATCGCTTGTTGCGGATCAATTTTAAAAAAGAGTGTTTCAAATTACTCCAATCTCTCTCCTCTCGGAAATACATTTGCGTGTATTTAAACAGAAACAAAGGAAAGGAAAATTAATTAAAATAAATAAGAATTGTCTAGTATTTATCGTGTCCTAGAGGAAAAAAGATTGTGACGAAATAGTTGTATATGTATTATTCATTGAAATACTTAGATCTTTAATTATAGGAACCTTTCGCACGAAACAATGCTACTTAGAAATTTACAAAAAAAACTCATTAGATTTTCCTTCCAATAAAGATAATTAACATTAATTGTAAAAAATTAATGAGGGAAGTCATTGCCACCGTAACAATAAATTACCACAATAACATGACTAGAAAATATTAAAATGAAACGTAATTTGATACTGCGCACTAAGGTAAGATTGAAAATATTACATTTGACTGAGTAATGTGAAATTTAAATTATTTTACATTATTGACAAGTTAAATTGTATCATCGTAAAGAAATGCATGTAATCTTATGTCTCTGACAATCAAAGTATGAGTCACATATCAGTGATTAGCACTATCATTGTATCGAATCCCGTGTACCAGTAACTACGATAAGTGGTCATTTTGGCCCCTGTTTAGGATTAAATGAATAGATGCTCTTTTTAATAAATTTATGTAAAGTTAAAACTCAAAAATAAGCAATTTACTTGTTTATTATGTTAAATAGGTAATAATTAATATTAAATATAATATCTAATAAGATAAAACAAATTAATAATAAATATAATGTTTAATATCTAATAAGATAAAACAAATTAATAATAAATATAATATTTATAACGAAACAATATTTAATAAGAAATGTAAATGTAAAAATATAATAATTAATAATAACTATAATGTTTAAAATAGATAATAATTATAAATAACCCGTTCGCTATCACAGGTGATACGCTCGTGTTAGCTCTCCTGTGCCCAACGTATCACAGGCGATACGCTGCGTGAGTGTCTTCTACGGCCCAACGTATCAATATAGATATGCTTGATGAGAACGTTTTATTTGATTCTTTTAATGTTACTATATGGCGTTACAATACCACGAAATCTATATAGTTAGGTTATTTGGAATGTTGACCTTGGTGATATGGGCTTGGATTTTCTTCTGGCTATTTGGAGGAGATAATTGTTAAAAGCATGTGTTGCGGCGTGGTTCCTTAAATGTAATGACATGATTAAAAGAGTGCACTTGATTTTGGTTTCCATTTTTCTTTCAACCTTGCTTCTTAGAAGTTCGAAGGAGAATTTACGGCTCTTTATAGGGGTTAGGGTTTTTGGTAGCAGATGTTCTCAGATGTTCGTTTCCTTCGGTCAGTTCTTATTTGTAGCGACAGTCATGACGAAAAGAAAGTGTTTATCTGATCTTGAGATTTTCGAAATAATAAATGAATCAGACAGTAATATTAGCGAAAATAATTCAAATCTGTACATAGACATTAAAGTAAAAAAATAAAAGGGGGCGGAGACTAAGATGTGCCCTTAGCTCAAAATATTGCGTGAAGCTTCAAATATGTGTGTAAGACACGCGACGTTGTACTATGCATTGAATTTTTTTTATATAAATATACCATACAGCAAAATAAGATTTATCTTTTATATCTAAATATTCTATATAATGGCACATCATTATACCATGAAATTTATGTAACATACGTAAATATATTTTGTATTTTCTTTTTTGTATTTTCCAACGGGACCAGTGAAACACTTATTTTTTCTCCCTCCGGTAGTGAAAGGTTTAATTACATAATTTTTATTTAATAAAAATACTAGATAATGAAAATTTAATTCAAATAACGTTTTAAACATGATTTTTTGCCAAAATTTGCTGTCAATCAAACAAGAAGTACCAATTTAGGTTCACTTAAATTACAGGAAATCTGAAAATTCTTCATAATTTTACAGTAATATGTATTAAATAATATGTAATTTTCATATTAAAATTTGTACTGAAGTGTTCGCTAAGCATGATAAAAAATTTCAAATAAATGTTAATGTGAAAGAAGAATTTCTGAGAAACAAAATGGCATTAAGCAAGCATCCCAAATTACTTACATTTCGCATTTGAAATCCGAAATGACTTAAATGCTATTTAAACTACATAGTAAATCCTTTTTCGTATAAAAATCATTGTTTTTTTTTCTGAAATATTAGTAAACATATTATTTTCTTTAAAATTTAAAATAAGAATATCAATTTATAGTCGTACAAAGAGACGAAACTTTCATGGTAATCGATACAAAGCAAGTGAAAATAGTTTACTTTGATACTAATGATATCGTCCAAACAAGTCCTAGAAAAGGTTAGAAATTTAATAAACATTTGAATGATGATTTTCATAAGAAGGAGGAACACTATCTGTCTATAAAATTAATAACTTCTGACATTTTGCAGTTTTTTGGGCTCATGATATCTGAGAAATAAATTAAAATTGGTGGAAGATTTTAAGTTTGTTCTTGCTTTAAATAAATGTCACTTTATATTGTGAAAAATTACTATTTCTCTTTTTAATTTTATACATCAAAAATGTACAAAATAAACAATGAAATAAAGAGTAGGTTTGAGAATGCGCTTAGACACATTGGAAAAAGGGTAATTTTCCAATGTGTCCAATGTGTCTTGCTGGATAAATATGCTGCAACTTTAGTTATGCCCTTTTTGTCAAGCATATCATTTAAACGACAAGAAAAAAAAATCTTCATTCTGCTGCATCTGTTTTTAAATGTTCAGTGAACGTAGTTGAAGATTCGGTTACTATAATACATATAGAATCTTATAAAATGACGAAATGTTTCTACATGGAACATGGTATTGTTGAGGTTATCGACCGTTTGATGGTGTTGTGAGTGTGATTTCGGTTGTATCTAGAAAAGGCTTCTATATTGTGATGTCTGTATTGAAAGCATGCACAGCTATAGAATATTTGCAATCAATACAAATGCCTCTCAAAACTCTTAATACAGCATAAATCAAACATGCTTGCGTAAATCATAGTGGGTCATCGAGTAACTCGGAAGTTGCTGGCGTTTATCGTATATTTAAATGTTCTGAAAGCTTATATTCTCTTCGATACACTGATTACTACAGTGATGGAGATTCGAAAGGATTCAGTTTACGTCAAAATATCACGGCAAGGAAATAGAGTACATATGGAACTTTCAAAAAAGAGTTAGAACGGACCTTCCCAAATTAAAAATTAATTCAAAAGGACATAATGGCAAGGGAAAATTGACACATAATGTTATAAATTACTAAAAGCATTGTTATGGAAAAGCTGTTAAGTCCAATGTAGGGAATTTAAACAGTGCACGGATAGTGTCCTAAAGGTTTAAACAGTTAATGTAAATATCGACTAGGTGTTGCTCATGGAAATCCTCACAAGGATACTAGTATGGGCTGCACCAATATTTAATAAATATAGGTAAATGGGTAATAGGTTAATAAATATAGAAATAACTAATAGGTTAATCAATATAGAAATAACTAATAGGTTAATAAATATAGAAATAACTAATAGGTTAATAAACATAGAAATAACTAATAGGTTAATAAATATAGAAATAACTAATAGGTTAATAAATTTAGAGATAACTAATAGGTTAATAAATATAGAAATAACTAATAGGTTAATAAATATAGAAATAACTAATAGGTTAATAAATATAGAAATTATGTAACCAAAAATTGCTCAATTATATATATATAAACTGCTGTTTGTAGAAAATGCAACACCATGAAGGAATCATCAGAATCAAATGAAATTCGCAGCAAATGTCAATTATAGGATATTATGCAAATTAATAAAGTTTCAGAGCCATCGCGCGCAGCGCCCTCTGAATTGATGCTGAAAGCGTATAAATAAAGTGCTGTAGCGGGACGTTGAAAAAAGTCTGATTATTTGTTAGTGGCAAACGTTTAGTGAGACCTGAGTATGCCTCCACGACGGAAGAATAAGAAATTCAAGCAACTTACGGAGTTTGAACGAGGGAGGATAATCGGCCTTCGAGAAGGAGGATTTTCCTATCGCGCAATAGCAGCTCGTATGCAGCGGAACAGTTCCACAGTGATGCGAGTTTGGAAGCAGTGGACCGACGAGCACCGAACAACTCGAAAAACAGGCACTGGACGACAGAAGGTGACGTCAGAGCGCGATGATCGACACCTGCTCCGCATGGCGGTGAATGATCGCACAGCTTCCTCCAGGCAGCTGGCAGCACGTTGGTCTACTGCTACAGGTGTAAAATTGTCGGCTTCGTCAATTCGTCGTCGTCTGCTGCGCCGTGGATTGCGTGCAAGGGTGCCTTTATACAGGATTCCCCTCACGGCGAATCATCGACGCCTGCGTCGGCAGTGGGCTCTTGAGCACAGAGACAGGCGAGCTGATTGGCACCAAGTTGTCTTTTCAGATGAATCACGCTTCAATTTGTGGACCCATGATGGCCGTGTTCGTGTTAGACGTTATGCCGGTCAACGCTGCCTTCCTGAGTGTATTATTGAACGACATAGTGGTCGAACACCCGGAGTTATGGTCTGGGGTGCGATTTTGTATCATGGACGATCCAATTTGATACGAATTGAGGGTAATCTCAATAGCAACAGGTACGTCCGTGAAGTGCTACAGCCCGAAGTCGTTCCTTTCCTTCAAGGCATCCCTGGAGCTATCTTTCAGCAGGATAATGCACGCCCACATGTTGCGCGGACTGTTCGAGACTTCTGTTCAGCACAACGCATGCAACTTCTTCCTTGGCCTGCTTATTCACCGGATATGTCGCCTATTGAGCACGTGTGGGATATGGTTGGTCGGCGTCTCGCTCGTGATCCGCGTCCTGCAGTTTCCAAAGACGAACTTTGGTTGCGCATACAAGCGATATGGAATTCTCTTCCTCAAGCAGATATTCAACATCTGTTTGACTCCATGCCACGTCGTATAGCAGCACTTATTGCAGCGCATGGTGGCTGCACCAAATACTGATTTCGGACGCTTAATTTGTTTCTTTTGTTTTGAAAATTTCATCATTTATTTGTATCAGTACAAGTCGTTTCTGCATTAAATTTCATTTGATTCTGATGATTCTTTCATGGTGTTGCATTTTCTACAAACAGCAGTATACAAACAAACTTGTATTTTTTTGGTCTCGTATTCAACAATGAATATAGGGTGCTTTTTCCTGGTTAAAATCGTAATATTAAAATTTCAAAAAAAAAAAAAAAAATTAAAATTGACAGAAAAAATAATTTTTCTATTACTTGAAGAAAACAAATATTTTTCAACTATTAACCCACCAATTTTTTTCAAGCTATATTTTTCATTCTTCATTTGTTGAAACACTTTTACTGAAACTGAATAGATCGGGCGAACATCTTCCAAGTTCTGATGTGAATAATTTGAGCACCATTCCTGCCTGCTTGCAGCCTACCATAGAAGATTCCCCCAAGGCAACTAGATCGCTTATCAAAGCGTTGTCTGTGTAATAAAAATGCCCAACCCAAGGGGTTGTTGTTGAATACCCGCGTCGCTAAAGGGGGGGAGGAATAGAAGCATTTTGTATTTTCGAAGAATTTGCAAATGGAAAGCAAAAACTTTTCGCAACCTTTAGCTGTGCTTAAGTAGACCGCTTTTGGAATAGTTTTACACAAAAAAGTAAAACGCTTGGAAAGTTAATAACTCACATATTTCCATATACGAAAGAACGAGACTGAAAATCGATACCAAAATTATTTTTATGAGATCCTTACTTAAAATTGTTAATTTAAATTAGGAAAAGAAGGAATACATAAAAAATGTAAGAAGTTGCTCTATTCCTTTCAATTTAAATGAATACTATAGTACATTTGTATTACTTCATAAATTTATTAAGCATTTGTCACATAATTAATATAAAAATTATACACTTTAATCCAGGTGTCTTAAGAGTATTTAATATTAATAAAACGTAATTAATTTTCTTTTATTTAAAGATAACATTTAGCGACTGGCTGGCTTTCATTATATTTTAAACGCACAATTTCTTAAAATTGCACTTTTTGTATTCCTGATATTGCTTGAAAATTAATATCAGAGCACAATTTTAATATATATAACTAAAATTTTATTAAATAAGCCCCTTGCATTTTTATATAATTCTTATGCTAATAATTTTGTAATATATTCTAATTGCTGACTTAATTGAATTAATCTTGTTGAAAAAAAATTATTGAATGTGTAATGAATTATTCTTCCATTTTAAAAAAAACACTGTGCAATACAATAAACTATACTTAGCCCGCATTACATGAAAGATAACGTATGACAGCTACCTTACGGGAGTACAAATTGATAACCTTAGTAAATAGCCTTCCCCTTTGGAAGTCTTGGAATGTAGAATGACTGAATTTCATGGAAACTCATGGAATTATAAGGAATTTTACTGGTTTCTAATTCACTTTAATTCAAAGAAAATATTTCGTTCGTATTTCTCAAAAATACTTAATTGTTTCTTAGTACAGATACAAACTGCAGAATAATTCAAGTTTTCCTCAGACCGCAACAACAAGGAGGAAGCTCTGTGAAAATCAGCAAAATGAAAAAAAAAAACTCCTTTTTGAACATAATTCTTATTTACATCCCTATAACGCAAAATTTTCAAACTAAAGGTTTAATCAAGAATCATTCTAAAAGCAATTTTCCCAAAGCATATTTTAATACCTAAAAGAAAATATGTCTAAGTCTTATATTACCGAAAAAAAAACCTATTTTTTAATTTTAAAATTTTTCTAACCTAAAATATTATAAATTATTATTATCAATATTATTTATGTTCTTTAGATAGTTCATAATAAGTAATATCTATGTAAAACTTTTTAATCTTATTTAATGGTAAGTAATATTCTTCCATTTATGAAATTACTACACAAATTTTGAATTTCTAAACAAGTTTTCGAAAACAGTATGTGCTTAGTTGTATAATTGTTAGTAAATTTTTAGTTGTATACTTATAAATCTCCACAGAATTTAGAGATTTTGAAATGTAATGACAGTAGAATTAACTTTAATGTACCGGGGGTGGGGGGGTTATAATTAAAGTTACACTATTTAGATGCCTGTAGAACCTGTTCTGCTTATCGTATTTTGATGAAACATGGAATATATGCTATATGGACCATGGGGAAAATATATTATTGCAATATGTACTTGTACAAATTTTGACCTTCAGGGGGCTTTTGTTGAATATTCCTTATGCAAATCGTTAAAACCTCTACATAAACTTGCAGTCATAGCCAGAGAATCATTCCGCTTAAGTTTATCATGCCCTTAGAAAAAATAAAGATCAAGATTTACTAGTAAAACTGTTTTATCAGAACGGAAGCAACCATTTAGACCTTCTACGTGAATATCGTCATTTAAAGAATCTGCGAAAAGGCCCCATATCGAGGATTGATTTGAGAAAGATGATCATGAAATTTGAAGAGACTTGAGATTTGGGTATGCTACTCTGAAGAGGACGGAAACCGGTTGGACTGAAACTGTCGAAGAAGTCGCCACTGCTGTGGTTGAAAGAGCCTCCAGTTCCATCTAATCTTCAGCAAGTGGTCAATCGGTGTCACGCCAGTTGGAGATTCCGTGGTCGATAGTACGAAAAATTCTGGGATACATTTTAAAATGCTATCCGTATAAGATCTAAGTGATGCAAACGCTGAAACCTCAAGATCACAAGGCAATTAGCTTAATATTTTTTATTCTAAAACAAATGAAAGTGATGTGTATATAGAACAAAAGTGAAACTATTTTCTATAAAAAAATATGTTGAAAGTTGATATTTTATCTATCCTCTAAGTTGATCTTCATATATTTTAATCAGTAGAAAATGAAAAAGATATGGTAATTGCTCAGTGTGTATACTTCTGTTTATAAATATATATATATATATATATATATATAAAATATAGATCTAAAAAGTAGACTTTTGCTTGCAACAATTTTGTAAGGAGTTTAATTGAGCATATATTTCATCATCTGCAAGAGTTCCATTATATGAATTATTTCAGTTTTCAAAAACGCATCTTTGAATTTATTAAAAGTTCTAATACATTACAAACAACTCTAATTTCACATGTCATGTAAGTTTTCAAGTAGGCTTTCCTTTAACAATTATCCAGACAAAGGCAACATTTCACACAATAAATAGTTGATATTTTTAAATACAAATTTGTTTAAGTAAATATATATTTTAATGAAAAATTTTATATTTAAGAATTTTGTGGCTTTTTATAATATAAAAATTTTACTTTTGGTTTTCTTTCATCAAAACAATCAAAACCAAGTGATAAATAAATATTATATGCGACATTTTCTTAAGAATTTTCTAATTGAATTTAAAAAATAAAACATTTCAATATCAACCAGGTACACAAAATACAATTGATTAGATCTTACTGATCAAATAAGGATAGAATTATGGGCAAAATAAACATTTATATCTGAAATTGATTCATGTCTCACTAAACAAAAAAGTGTGATAATATTACAAATTGGTCAAACAAGCAATTTGAGTTGTTACATTTTTTTGTTTTCGTCTAACTCGTATTTTTCTGCGAAGCAAGTGTTTTCACACATGTATTTGCTTTGGGTACATTTCAAGCCATGTAATACATGAGCATTTTGTTGAAAAAAATGTTTTAATGAGTTTCTAAACTAATCAAAAGTAAATAAACAGGTTTATTCATTTTTTAGACAAATAATATTATTTATTTTTGCATTTACATTTTCATTTATATATAAAAAGTTCTTCCAAATATAAAAAAAGATTCTAATTATCCATAACTTTCTCAGCATACAAACTGAATGTATAAGAGCAATTAAGAATGGAATGTATCAATGTCTAGCAGGAAATCTTTTCTAATGATTGATATTGTAAA
Organism: Nephila pilipes; assembly: GCA_019974015.1. Classification (NCBI taxonomy): domain Eukaryota; kingdom Metazoa; phylum Arthropoda; class Arachnida; order Araneae; family Nephilidae; genus Nephila; species Nephila pilipes. The sequence continues at coordinate 13,094 of BMAW01049599.1, forward strand.
TTATGATGTATGTGAGGTGTTAGGAGATCCTCCATATAATTACTTACATCCAAATTAAAATTATCAACGTAAAAAATTACTATTTAAATTGTATGAAACTCCTTAAAGTAATTGGATGATAATTTGCTGTAAGCTATATATATATTGATTTGATATCTTGAGTATTCAGTAACTTTCATTTTAATTATGAACCTAAATCAGACTTCATTATGCTTCTCATTTATCGTTCCTTCATTTACTCTTAGTGACTTTGTTTCGCGAAAACTTATATTTCTTTTAAATCATTCAAATTTTAAAATGGTTATTATATATAAAATTTAATGCAAGTAATACACTTTGTACAATCAATTCCTAAAATAAATTGCATATTTCCATACATTTTAAATTATATCCTTGAGCAATCATTCTCAAAATCAGATCTTAATAAACTCTTTCACCAACTTTAAGGTTTAGCATTATTATTAAAGTAAAAGGAAAATAATTAATATGTCCTTTAACTATGGCACCATTAATCATTGATTGCTGGAAATGACAAAATGTTGACTGTTAACATTTTTATATATTTATTGGTAATATTGGATGTATACCTTTAATAAATTGAAACAAAGTAGAAAATACAGACTGATTTTCATAATTTGAAGTTACAACAAATAAAAAAGAAGGCACGTATAAAGTGATGTAAACCTGAATAAAAAAAGAACAACATTTATTCAAAATAATGCTTACATTCTGTAAAGTCTCAAATGTTAGCTTTAAGTTCAAATTATATGTATTCAATAAAACAATATTATCTGTCCTTCTTTACCGAAATGAGGTTTTGAAACTCCCTAAAATAAATTAAATAACCTATTAATAAATAACCCATTTTAGAAGAATTTTTTTCACGAATAAGGCTTAATATCTAAAATCATCTGGGCACAGTGTGACACTCCGCGGTAAGAAGCCGCGGGCCCAGAGAAGCACTTCTTTTTTCTCCCTCCGGTAGCGAAAGGTTAAATTAATCTTCTAAATATAGTGAGTGTTGTGCCATTTAGATCAAAATGAAGAAAATATGTGATGAATTTGTAGGATATTGTAAAGAAATTTAAGATGAAGACAATGGTGAATATGAAAAGATCATTACAAAAAAATTTCACTAAGAGAAAGTTCATTAACATGATAAATTAATATTCATTTACATGCTGAAGATAAAAATTCTGATTAATGTGATTTGTTTTCATTTTGCATTAGCAATAAAATATAGCTATAAATACAGATTCTTCATGTTATTATATTTTCCCCAAACTGTATATTTTTATAAGTATAAATTTGCTGCATCGACTATGGAAATTCAGAATTCAATCATATCCCAGAAAAAAAATATACAAATATGACCTTACACACATATGTAATCCATTATATACCTTGTTTCCAGCAATAGGAATCTACAAACACGGGTAAGGCAGAAAAATCAATGTTTTCAATATATACACCTTTAAAAAAAATTTGTTTTATGCAGAATAAAGTAAGAGTAATCATAATTAAGGACATTTAAAAATTAAATGATTATGAAACTTTCCTTTGCGAATTAAATACACTATGGAGATACTTTCTTTTTATTCGTTATCCCCAACGCAAGGTGAAACTAAATCACATCTGAACTCCGAATTCGATGTATTTACAAACTAAGATATTTTTATGCCTTTCATAAAAAAACAATTGTGAAGCAATCTATTCTGTTGCTCTCTATTGTAAGTTTTCTGTTGTAAATAACTTTAAAAATAACATAAAAACAAATACATGTCAATGATGATATTAGAAATTTTAGAGTTAAGCTAATGTGCTAAATACATTTTAAATATCAAGGAAATAAAGGCAATTTTATTCGGGATAAAACTAATTTTAATATTAGAATTCTAGCTCATTTATAAGATTATTAGAAGTATACCTTAACTACTGTAAAGACTTCCATCATCTAATTAACGAATCCTAGGATAGATGGCAGCAGAAAGCCACCTCTCGATACTGCTGTGATGCGGCCGTAACAGGTTTTGACTGGTAGAGACGAGTTTCCTAAAATTGGCACCAATCCTATCCGTTGGGACCAAAAAGGAACTTTGAGAGTTGTGACACTGAGCTATCCGCGGTTTCTCTTCACTAACCTTGGGGACTTTTTCAAGATTGATTGCTTTTGCTGAACAACAATTGCTCAACCAAAAATGAAACGTGAATATGTAGATTGAAAGCAGATAGAATTGAAGGGAAGCGGGAGATTTAGGAAATATA
>BMAW01049599.1:21135-57387 GCA_019974015.1 Nephila pilipes
ACACATATATATATATATATATCGGTGTGTGTGTACGTGTGTTTGTATAGGATTTTCCATCTAATTATCAAATATTAATTACATTTTCAATCATATTGTGAAACTAGTTACTCATCAGCTCGAAAGATGGCAACGCGAATTAGCATCACGTGTTCGCTCAAGCGCTCTCCCTATTCCTGAACAAAGTTACAGAGCACATCACTCATACCCTCTTTTACGCCTTTTCCCTTCTCTTTCCCATGGTCGTTTGGACTCTACTGTTACGAGCGCCAGCTCGTGTTTCAACACCTATTATTATTACATCATTCATTTCGGCTGATCTCAATCTTTCTCCGATGAACTAGTTAAATATAAGTAAATCAAACTGTATATAGCCCCTTTTATAGATATTTTTCCTTCGTCTAAGAATAAAGGTAGTGATCCAATTTCAATCCTCATTAACAAATTGGTAAATAAATCGAAGACATCATAGATTCTGGTAATGGAATAAATTCCCCTCGACAAACAGCCCATTGCATAAGTGCAAACCTGTGGAGATTCGGGATGTACAATCCCTTCTCTCTCTCTCTCTCTTTATATATATATATATATCATACAGGTAAGAAAACTTTATGAAAATCTCAAAACCTATGCAAGGATACCAGTCGAAGGCTAACTTAAGATTTTCAGTTCATTCTTAGAAAATGATAATATGTTAAAAATAGGAGGTCCTATCCAGAAATGTAACGTAAATGTTTTCAAAAATATATGATCTCGTCTGCAAACCATAAGTTGACTAACATAATCATAGCATATTTTCACAAGAAAGATCTTCATTCAGAATCTAAAACTTTATATTAATTGCCTTAATTTAAATATAATAGGTGCACATTTTATAATGAAAAAAAAAAATATGTTACAGATTTGCATTGTTATTTGCACCTCAAAAGTATCCTTGTCTATATGTAACATCTTATTTTTTTTATCATTAATGCTTCTCTTCTTAAAACTGCTTTCTTTAAGGGTTTACGTGCACACTGTTATTTGTTGTTCTTAATTCTCATTCTAAACAATTTTTTCGCGATTACAATGATACACCAAGATCATGCGCGTATTTTCCTAAAGGTATGCACATAGCTTTTTCTGTCTTCTTGACACTTCGTAAAGTTTTTTTTTTTGTTAAATTTATAAATGGCCTCTGTTACTCCATGTATCTCGCGATCTTTGTGCACAAATATTTCTTTTGGACACTTCGACCAAATCATATTATGCAAACTTTCATTTGCATTATGTTTACAGCAGATAATGCACATTCCATTAGCCGCTGACCATTGGTAAATAGGAAGGATATGTGGCAAAAAGCTTTCTTTTATTGGTGTTCCCACATGAAGTTTGTGAGAACCTGGTTTTTCTCCCTTTGCTATTGCACATAGGTAAAAACATCATAAACTAACACCTGTTGGACATTTTGAATTTTGAGGGTTTTGTCAGTGGCAACAGCATCTCCTTTGTTCTTTAATATGCCCTTCTGATAACATGAAGTTAATTTTATGGTAGAGTCTTTTAAAGTTCCATAACCTTTTTCACCTAGTGAGATGCCTCGAGCTCTCGATTCCTTCACAGAATTCCGTAAAACAGTGCCTAACCTATTATTCACGTGGTTTAAACATTCCTCTTTTTTTTTATTTTTATATTATCTCCATTCATATTTCTTTCAGATAAGTAATTGAAAGTTTTATAATCTCCATCAGGAAATAAGGTAGAATATCGAAATCTCAACGATTGCGATATTTCCTACTGTATCAATGCTACCTCTATTTCCATCGAACCCGATGAAACAGAGTGTGATTGATATCACACTTATTCTTACGCCCTTCAAACTACATGTCATATTCTGCACTTTACTTTCCAAGTTCTCTTTTTGCTATGGAACAATATCGACATACTTTGCAAATAACTTCAAAGTCAATGACATAGCCAGTAAGTACATCAATGACACAACCAATGCCAATTAAAGATGTATGGCCTCGGGTCAACCAACTACAATCGAAAGAAACTTGTAGACAAATGGGACATTAGCAGGTTCTTCATATGCATTTCGTACTTCAGTATGAATTTCCTTTAGCACAGTCTTTGAAGCAACACCACAGGCTTTGTGAATAATTTTAGTATATTTGCTGTAAGTACTCGATGAATATGGCAAGATATTCATGGAGATACAAAATTTCTTGAAGGGTGAAAAACCTTTCCCAATGTTGCAAATTTCTTGTGTAACCTGTAAATTGATATCAGGAATATTATTTGTTTGCCTTTCATTCGATGTTTCTACAGCACAATCTTTAGAAGCACAAGAACTGCAGATTAAATTTAAAGCTTAGGAAAATCCTAATTTTTTTCCACGTTCTAGCTTGAAAGTTTTTTTTTGTCGAATTCCGGGCATTTTAGCTTGTCAAACAGTTTATTGATTTGAACCAAGTTCACAAATAAGAAAATTCGAGTATAGGAACAATTAATTTTTTCAACATTTAATAACTGTTCAATTCTGATAGTAGGAACAGCAATTTTTTTCTGTAGTATCAGCTTTATTACCAGCATCACTACACCAACGTTTACTGTTCATTTGCTCTGAATGACAACGCCGTGTCACGCGAGGCATTTTTCATATTGAATTCTGAACAAAACAAACACCAAAAACTTCAACAGATTCAGCACAAACAATAATGAAAGAAAGTCTTAGTAAAGACTGTTTTATTTTCTCAATTTAAAACGTGTTTATAATTAGCTCGATATCGACGCTACAATTAAAACACGATATATTAATAACAAATCACTTGTAATAAAATTTGTAGACACAAAAAAAGAACGCTAAAATTTTACAACTATGATTAAAACGAAATAAAATTAATTTTAGAAAAGTATTGAGAAAAATACCATACAATTACTGGCATCTCTAAAAAAGGGGCATGGTCAAGTCAGAAAGTTTTTTTTTTTGTTTAAATTTTTCAATTTCATTTTTTTTCAAGCTTATCGAGCTTGTACATGCAAAAGTAATACATCAAATGAAAGATGATAATTCAGAAAAAGTAAAAAAAAAAATCAATTTTTTTTTGGTCATTTTTGGGGTACCGAGTCCCCTAAATGAAAGTTTTAAATGTATATATATATATATATTTATATGAATTATCATCTATCATTATATATATATATATATAAAATATATAATACGGGGCTTTCCAATGAGGAAGAACTTGCTTTGTTTGAAAGTCCCTTCTGATGGATCGGAGTTATCTTCAGAAACAAGTGAGAAAGAAAATATCATTATAGTCTATGCAATAAAAATATGCATTATTTTATTTAAAACTGTATATGCATTTAAAAAAAATTATCCCATTAAATTTATAATACAGTTTTATTTTTAAATTATGAAAATTCCATATGTATAAGAAATAGCTATCCTGAAATTAAATGGCATATTTTCACACACATTATGACTCTTAGAAATAAAAATACAACATCCTAAAATACTAATATTTTCAATAGGATTTATGATCCTAACATTTCACAAATTAAGAAAAATAATCTGATTTTTCATGAAAATATTCATTATTTCTTCGAAAAATTACGAAAGAGCAAGTGCACAAATAAGATGCCCTACAGGGGCATTAACATATTATATAAATTGGGTCTTAAAATTCAGGAAATAAATAAAAATTTTAATTTACCGCTTGATATTGTTATCTCTTAAAATTATTATTGCATACCAGATGAATTTTAACAAAAATTAATGTTTTTTTTTTTATTTATCACCCTTCAAAGAACATATATAATTCTTTTTTAAAAAACTGAAATTAATTTTTTCATAAGAAAAAAATCCTTTATATGCATACATACACACAGAGAGAGACACAAACGTATATATATACATATATATATATATATATATATATATATATATATATATATATATATATATATATATCGTCGTATGGTTTTCCAAATCCTTATCTAGAACTTTTCAGAATGTTCCTCTAACCGATGCCAAATGATTTTCGCGGAATGAAATGATGCATTATTATTGTGGAATCATCTAACTTTCGTTGTGTACATGAAATACATAAATTGCCTCAAACTATCTGCAATTTTCTGAGCAGGACCATTTCTAATCGATTATAGTTTCAGTTTGACCAGAAGTTCCAGTTCATTTCATGTAAAAGCATCCAATACTTTTATGTAAACATTACTTTTTTGCACAATGCCTTGTCTACAATTGGGTTCATGAGCTGTCTTACAGCTTGTATAATAGTTCCCCCTTTCCAGCCAAATCTCTTCTTTCCAAACGAGCATGTCTGCAATATGATGGGAAAGCGACTGTATCTACCAGAGCACGTTGATGAATTAGCCTGACAATTGGAACAAATTTAGCAGGAAATACCGCAGGAAACTATCAGAGAGCTTTGTCACACTATGCCACGTCGTGTGGCAGCTTGCGTCCAGGCTAGAGTTGATTCACCACCTTATTGATCTTGTTACTTTGTAACAAGTAACTCTGAAATAAATCATTCAATTTTTCTGAAATTTTAATTAATTTCCATTCTGTAAATAAATTAATTTTTGTATCCATCGGACAATATTCCTTCTTTGTGTGTCGTTTTTTTTGTTATAGAGTGTATAAGGATATTATTTAGTTTCTCTCTCTCAGCTAAAGTAAAATAAAAAACAATGAAATTTAAACTTCATATTCTTATTTACTTTACTAAGTATTTTTAAACATTATATATATATATATATATATATATATATATATATATATATATATATATATATATATACTTGTGTGAGTGTGTGTGTCAGCAAATTGAATAATTGAAAAAATGTACTAAATGTGTTACGAAAATGTTTTTAAATATATTGTAAGTAAATTCGTATGATATAGTTTCATTAAAATAAAATAATTAAAATATTCTTATTAGTTTGTGCTAAAACTCGGAAAATTAGAAATGAAGCGTTGTATATTGCAAGTGATATTCGTAAATATGTATGAAATCAAAATAAAATATTTCTTAGCGTCAGTCTCGTTATTTAATAACCACACCTCATATATCTTTTTTCATATGTTTGATAAATTAGAAATCAAAAATAAAAATATGTATTATATTATGTTAAATTTAACTATATCAATTAATTATTTTTTATTCATTTGTGATTGATACTGTGTATTAAATTATTTTCCTCTCGTTCTAAGCCGTCACGCTTAAGAAATAAGCAATAATTTTGAAACGTTCTCCTTTTCGTCACTAAGAAATGATGAATATATTATAATTTACCATTTTAATAAATATATCTCGATTATATTTATTATGTTATTTTACACATCGAGTAAAAAAAAAGATACAATTTAATATGAAATACGTCGATTCTGTTATAAATGTTCAATTTTAATTTGATGTTCGTTTGTTTACAAGGCTTGCTTTGTTATCCTCATTACATGATAATATTTCAAAAGTGTCAGGCCTGGAATCTAATGCATTCGATTAATTCTCATATTACAATTATTCAAACAGAAAGAAAAGTATATGTATATTTTTTTCATGACTATGTGCATGTTTCCAATACCACCGTATTCTTTTGTAAAAAAAAGGGGCCGCTGTAGCCTAGTGGTCAAGGTCATGGACTAGCTGCCAGCAATTTTCGTTCAGTCGCTGATTCGATCCTTGGGCACCAAAGACCCTCCTTGTAGCCGGGGCTGATGCACGTTAAATCTGTTCGGGGCCCAAAGTCCTCCCGTTGGCGTGGTGTGGATGTTAGGAGAGGGGGTACCAGCTCAGGTGTCGTCCTCGTCACTTGACCGTGGTTCAAATTTACGAGGTACGTCACCAATAGCCCTCGTGTTGCTTTTAGTGCGACGTTAATAAAAAACTAAACTATCTTTCGTAAAAAATTCAAAACTAACTATCAACAGCAATATTTTTTATATACAGTCATAGTTTTATTAATTATTGCTTGGATATATAATGAATTCAAAGGTAAACTAACTATATTTTATTGTAATTATGAAAGTATTTTTTATGTGGAAAATTTCCATTCACTTCTGCACGACCTTTTATATTTATATAAATATTTTACTTTTATTCCGATATGATTTTAAAAGCGAAATACAGCAATACGTTCATCAAATATGTCAGAAATTTAATATATTTATCAGATATTTAATTTTTTTTTTAGTTGTATTTGATTCGATAAATTTCAAAAAAATTTAACAAAATACTTTTTTCAATTTAACAAAATACTTTAAGCATTCCAGAAAACAAATACTTTATTAAGGTAATCTCTCTCGCACATTATTCATACATTTTAAAATAAATTATATATTTTTTTTTCATGTATGGACTTTAAAAAATTTAAGATGAAATGCGTTAAATTTCGAAATAAATTTAGAAGACATTAGATAATAATCATTTTATTGATAAAAATATATATATAATTCCATATCTTAAAAAAAAAAACTCACATATTATTTACATGAATACTTCATCCAATGTGTAAAACAATCAGATAATCTCTTGAAAAATAATAGCAGAAATACATATTATACCATCTTTAACAAATATTAATACATCCTGATTAAATATGCTCAATAATTTAGTTATGCATTGTTCGGGTGTTTTAATAAAATTAAAACACGACTCATAATGCAATTGCAAAACTCTGTTGAGGAAAATCATGTGTATTTGATTTTAATATTAATTTAATTGGAAGAAAATATACAAACTAAAGCTCTTATTATAAGACATATATTGAATTGTAACAAATATATAAGTCTATTTGTTGTAAAATTACTTAAGTTTATAAGAATACATGATTATCATCTAAAAGGGAATTTTCAGGGCAACAATAAGTCAATGCGCTGTATTTAACATTGTAGTTTTTGTTTAATATTAAACAAGGTATTCAACATATTCCTTTGAATTTCTTTTAAGAAACCCTAATATTATAATTATTTGAAATTTCAGCTAAACTAAGGAATATTAATTATTTGGGTTACTTGGGCAACTTGATAATTCATCCAAGCATCGCCTTAAAAATAAATTACTCAATGGATTAATAGCGAAGTACTAATACTGTTGCATTCCTCGAGGGTACGTGCTTTGGCCTAACTTTACATTTGGATTTTCTTACTTTAAAATTGCCATAATGATGCGCTAAAATAAATATAAGCTCAACAGCTTTTACGTAGAGTTAAGTGGTATACGTTATTGAATCTATATAAATTGCAAATATTTAAATATTTTTGCTTTTTTTTCTTCAAAATTTAAATGCTTAATATGATTTATTTAAAGTAATTTTACATTTATATTTGAACATTTGGCATGATTACAATTCCAGCGTCAATCCAGTTTAAACATCTCGCATTTGATTCGTATGTCGGAGTAAGCTCAAATAAATTGTTTTCGAATTGATTGCTTCTAAAAATTTATTTACATTATCTAATTATGTTTGAAAGCTTAGCAATTGCAGTAAGGTATCAAACAAATAGGAGAAATCTAATGTAAAGTTAGTTATGTTTTCACTCAAATGCAAAAAAAATCACTGATTGAAGGCTTTGTAAATATTTCAATTTAAAGCAGATGAGTGAACATGATATATATATATATATATAAAGTCACAAAATTATGTATTTATTTTATGATTCAAATTAATAATTCAGGCAATTTCTACTTAATCAGGGATTACGTTTGATTACATTTGCTCCATAAATTAAAAAAAAAATCAAATGAATCTAAATAAATTCCTTTTGAATATTGAATTTTTATCGTCTTCTAGCTCTCACATCCCCATCTATATGTTATAAGGTAAAAATAGATTTGAGAAAAAAATTATTATCTAATTGTTCATTTGATAATATATTTTATACGTAATTTGGCAAGGTACATAATAATACTCATTTGATCTTTAATAAGAGAAATAATTAATCTAACGAAAACAATATATTTGTGTACATAATTTTTTTGGTGAAGTGTTATAAGTAAAACCAGAAAAACTTTCGAGATATCTGATAGCGAAGAAGTTCACTAACAAAACATTAAATACTTTTCTTACAAAAGGAGACATGAAAGGCAACATTTTACAAAGCGTAACTTAATAGAAAGTCTTAGAAAAAGTTCAAGTGAAGTCACTATAATAAAAAAAAAATGAATTATGACCCTCAATCGACTTTTCTATCATATCAGTTGTGTTTGGCTTAGAAAATAAAATAAACAGGGGCGGATATTTTCGGGAAAAAGTAGACAAGAATAAAACTCATATATGTCAAGGACAGCTGATCATTAAGGTATTAAACTTTTTAGATGCTAAGAGATTAATTAAAAATTGATGAGATCTAATACTCTTTAGGAAAAAAATCTTTAATTACACCCCAGAATGAAAATTTTATTTCATCAAAACTAATTTATTTTTATGAGCAATTTTACTGTTTATTAAAAGGTCTCTGATTTTATCTATACAATACATTTAAGTAATAAAAATGTTATAAAATTTTAAAAAGTATTTAGTTACAACTGAGTCTGTATTTTTCAAACATTATATTATATGACCTTTCAATTATATTATATGTCCTTTCAATTATATTATATGAACTTTCAATTATATTATATGACATTTCAATTTTCGAATAGTAAATATGTTTTATATTGTGAAGTGAAAGAAGAAAAAGTCCTTAAAATTGAAATAAAACATAGATTTATTAATTTTTATTTTTTAATAAAATCTTGAATCATCCATAAAATTACTAAAAATTAGCAATGTTTTTGACTGTTATACTATTATTTTAAGTAGCTATGTGTACAAAGAATTCTAACAAATATAATTTAAAAAGAACTTTCAGCTTAAAGCCTGTGATATATTTAATAACATTTATATTTAAAAGTTATATTAATTAACTTAGTTTATTTTTATTCTCAGAACATTCACAAAATTCTATCAAATAATTTGATATAAGTTATAATCATTTAAATTTATTAAAATGTAAGCATTTATATTAATATTATGTTCAAATATATTAAATGTTGGGGAAGATTAACTATCATGTTCAAGAAATTAAATTAATTATCGGAAAGGCTTTCAATGTCTTACCTAGTTAAAAATATCGGACATAATCTTTCTTTTCCCTTTTCATTTGTCTAATGTTTAAAACTTTCCAACCCCTCTTCTTTAGTCGGCCAACTCTATGGCTTGGAATTGATTACAAAAGTAAAAATTAACAATATATTACACATTTATAAGGAGTATAAAGTGATAATTATATTAAGACATGAGACCACTGAATTTTAAATGAAATATTGGAACTAACTATGAATCACGTATAAAGTGTTTTGGACTGTGAACAATTGCCAGTATTGTCCATTTTATCTAACAAAATGCCCATAGATCTTTATAGTATGTTTCAGTATGAATTCCAGATTAATTTTAATAAACGCCATGGAGACGATTTAAAACAGTGATAATTTTTAGAAGCATATTTCAATCTTTTAATAATTTTAAGATTGTAATACTCAATTAAAATTAATTTATTTATCACAGATGATAAAATGAAAACAATTTTATATAAAGTAAATGACAAAGAAAACCAGAAAAATTATTGCAATTTAAAAAAAAAAAATATAATAATTATTTGCTAGCTACATGATATAGAAAAGAAGTAATTGATAAATAATTTAACCGAAAACAAATTTACTAAACATAAGCTGAAAACAACTTAATATTTAATTGAAAATGTTTAATGATCTTATTAAATGTAAATAATAATAAAAAATCAAAAGAAAATTATCTACAGTTATACCTAAAATGTTCCATGAAAGTCATTTTTCATAAATCTTCATATTCTCATGTCTAAACCGCGAGAAATCTACAGAGTACCATTAATTATTACCTAACTTTTAAAAGAGCAGAAGTTATTTAATGTGTTCCAGTTTATTAGTTGAAGCGTAATGAACCAGATAATTGTTCATAAGTTGTAAATAGAAATAACTATGCACTCCTTAAATGCAAGTATAGAAGATGCAGCTTTTATTTGCCTATTAATGCGTGTAAGCCCACTTTATACGAGAAAGGGAGAATATTGAATGAAATCGGCCAAGGCTTTTGGTTAAGTTGTTAAGAACACCCTATTTTATGAACTACTATTTAACTTTCACCTTAATAGGTAGTACTAAGTATCAATAAATTTTTCAATTATGGGTCGTTGAATTGCTTAAAAGTAACGTTTCAAGGGAAACGCTTACTTTTTAATATTTGTGAGGCGTAATAATTAACAATTGTGAATACTGAGATTTAGAAGCAATAACAAATGCTTAAATTCCTTTTTAGAAAATAATAGCTAATATTGACAATAATATTATGATACATTTTGGAAATATGTGATCTATGTTCTAAATCATTGTTTTGGAAAATGCCTTATATTTCTATTTCTCCCTTCAGAATTTAAAAGAAATATCTTAAATTTTCACAATACCTTTATTTAGTTTACATTAGTCTGAATTTATCACATAATTTGCTTTAATAGAATTATCATTTTCAAATTAATATTTATTTTAAATGAGAACGTAATGATGCTGAATAATGTGTAAGTATTTATAATAGAAAATACCTCTTGTGCTTAAAGAGTAAAAATCGTAAATTTTACTTCATTTTTCATTAAAGCTATCTTTGAAAAAAGGAAGAAAGAAAAAAATGAAAGTTAATGACAAAAATTCAGATGTCGGTATCCATTAAACGTCAAATATTTTTCTAGAGATATTACTTCAAACTAGTCAATTGGAAAATCAAAGTTCCTTCTATAGGAGAAAAAATAATATGATTCATAATCGTACATATTGTTATATCAATGTTTTACATTGAAATGTAAAATGATGTTTAGAATCCTTTAAATGATATTGTTTTTCTTCAAATTTCCTTAAATGCATAATAAACTAAATGAAATAAATATATTTCAAGAGAAATCTGAATTCAATATTTATATTAAGTTATTTATTTCAAATATGCATTATAATTCGATATTTCTTACAATTATTCAAAATTAACTGTTATCATATTTTATTAAATATAATTCTTTCCTCATAAATTTAGTGATATTTTTAATGTCTTGATTCTTTTCGGTATTTTAAATTGTATAATATTTGAAGTAGCACAATATCTCCTTCGGATTTATTAATATTCTTCTACTTGCTTATTGGTTTCGAAACTGCTCCAAAGGACACACTAGATTAGGACGCAAAATCATTTGGCACTAAAAAATTAAACGGAATTAATTCAACCTCGTATTGGATTCCAGATGACGATTAGTTAGAATATATGGAAATGAAACAAAATGTAAACAATTAAAAGTCTTTCCTTTCGCAAATCCAAATAAATGTAGGAAAAATACTATTGAATCTTAGCTACACAGTTTAGGATTAAAATATGTCATAAAATGTGTTATAAAATTCTGCATTATTAGAAAAGAGTTGTTGTGGACTGATATTTAATGGTATAAGGATGCAATTTATCTGCTTGGTCCTTAAGTAAGTGTAAAGCTTAAAGACAGTTCTTTTCCCGCTTGTATGTAAAACATGTTTTTTACCAAGTATATATATATATATATATATATATATCCGTGAGTGTGCTAAGTATAGATACACACACATAACAAACACATATTAATTTGAAATAAAATAAAAATTAGGTATTGCTGAAATATAAGATCTGTGTGAAAATTGGATTTCTTATACTTTTAATAAAATTAATAAAATTTTGAAGTAATATAAAATTAATATTATCGTACCACTCAACAGAGTTTTACATATTTTAGTTTTATTTTATAGTTCTATCTTTCTCTCTCTCTCTCTCTCTCTTTATATATATATATGATAATTTGTCATGAACTTTCAATAAAACCAACGTATAAAATGATATTTTTGTACATCATCACGTTAGAATAGTGACATATTTATACAAGCACACATATAAAACTACAAAAACTCCAATTGTGAACTGTATACTGGATTTTGTATGTCTGTCAGCATTGGAAAATGGAAGAGCAACGATTCCTTTTGTTACGCTTTTAGTACCGTTGTTAGGTAACGGCGTGATACCCAAGAGTTCACACAAGATTCCATAAATATCCACCATTTGCAGAGGAGGTGACAGATAATTCTTTTTTAAACCTAAATAACAGATAAAATGGCTATTAAATCAAATAGGTATAAAATATCCTTCTTCGAATGAAGAATGATGAATAATTAAGAATAATTATTTACTTAGAAACACTTTCTAGCTATTTGGCCAAAATGGATACGGAATAATAAAAAAATTCTTACTCACGAAGTTTTAGTGAAATATTATTATAAGGCTTTACCAACTCAGATTCCCAGGTGATCATGAAATCTAATTCAAATACACACAGATAGCTTACAGGAGGGTAACAAAATTTTTTCAGCATTTGCCACCATATACATTAAAATATTTTGCTCAGAATGGCAAAAATATATTCGCTATAATTCATATTTACTAAAAACCTTAAACTAAAAATTATGCCATCCCAAAAATTAGTTCTATTTTTTTAGAAAGCAGGGAAATTGAAGATCTTATTTTTAAGAGGTAGTAAACTTTCTTACTTTGGTTTTCGTATTTTATTTGCTTAAATATATTTTATTCAAGTACTATTTCCAAATTAATATTTCAAAAATTGACGTGAAGGAAATTGGTCTAAATATCAGGACGCGGTATTTATAGATAATATTTGATATAATGATGAGGAAAGGAACAATCTACTGATATCTGATATGGCTGATTAAAGGCCCAATTTAAAACAGAGTAGGTTAAGACCCTCTGCAATATAGAGTTTCATACCAAAACTAACACATTCATTTTGTTAATTTTATACACCCGCTTAATTCAAAGACAAATGTGTGTGTTCTTATTTTATTTACATATTATTTTATACCTCGCTATGTGTTATATACTGTAGGTTAGTTTCATTACATTTTAGATGTACCTTTTTGAAAAATTGCAATGTCCATGATTTTTTTCTTAATTTGTGGAAACCCAAAATATACCGAAAAAAAAAAGTAAATTATTTTATTCGGGGAAAACTCCTTCACGTGTAAATAAACATATATTAAAATTAAATGGTGTATATGAAACATCTTCCTAATTAATAAATGTAAAAGCAAAGGAGTTATTTTTATCATTGTTTGTTATATCTTTCATTTTTACGAGTTCGAATCCTTAAGGTCTGTAATATTAAGAGATATTAGATTAAATGAATTAAAAAATAATTAGACGTCGTAGAAGTACGTAATAATTTGAAATAAATAGAAGAGTAATGATACTTTATAAGGGCACATAATTGCTTTATTCATGTCTTCTGTTATTTAAGCAAATAAATAAATGTAAGAAAATATGTAATAAAAAACTTCATAAAAAGTAAATGTATTTTATAAATATTGCAAAAATTAATGTACAGCAAACCAAAGTATATTTTGAACGAAAAATGTGCATTTGCAAACATAAAAGAACATTTTTTGAAACGATATATTGTAACGGATTTCTGATTAAATAAAAAAAAAAATATTCGAGTATTATTGTCGAATTTATATGTAATTAAAATTTATATTAATTATCATTAATACACACACACACACACACATATATATATATATATATGGAGGCGTCCAAGAAGGATCTTTACTAAAGAGTTAACGTTAATTGCGTAAGGGGCTGGTGTCAATAGGGGTGTTTCGTGTTTTCTGGAAGAGCTACTCAAACATGTTTTTCCTCCGTGTTCTAAAAGAAGAGGGCGCTGCAGGAATTGAACCTTGATGTTGGATAGTGGTGCCATCTATCAGGTAAATGATGACCTAGTTTTGCAATTTTTTTAAAATGCTATGGATATTAGCTGGAACATCCTACACACACAAATATATATTATTTTCAATACACACACACACACATATATATATATATATATATATATATATATAAATGAGTGTACTAAAACAAAATGAGTAAAAAGCTAATAAAAAGCAAATTCAGGCTTAGGACTAAATAGAGGGATTAAATACATTTTGTTATATTTAATTTAAGCCCCTTTAAATTTTTTGGAGAAAATATGAAAACAGAAATCTTGTAAAATGAATAAATAGAAGTTAATACGAAATACCAAAATTTCGATGTCAAACAGGTACAATGCATGAAAGTTTGAGAAACTTATACACCATAATATAGATGAAAATTTAAAGGGTATTTTTTCCTTTCTCTTAACTATAAGATATATATGATAATCGATAATAATAATATGATTTACAGATTAAAACGTGTATTTGAACGTATGAACTGAAATAACTGATAACTGACAATAATATAAAATGAACAAAATATAATTGAAGAAACATACCCGGTCCTCTTGCAAAAAATATTCCTCGCATGTCTGGAACTTCATATGGATCGTACCCATGAGATCCAAGTGATATGGATGAACCTGTTGGGATGCTCTTACCAGGAATATCCAGCTAAGAAATCATATAAGAAATAAATAATAATTTAAATGCTAGAAAAAATTATATAATAAGCAACTAAATCGATGTTGTAATAATTTTAAAAACTCTCTCACATATTTTATGGATTAACATTTATGGAAGCATAATAAATTTCTTATTTGTTTCCAATGAATTCATGTTTATACTTACTCCTCGAATGTAGTAATTTTTTGAAGCTACTAACAGAATTGGAAGCGTTAATCTGTTGTGCTTTACATGATAATGCTCTGGTATTTCGTCTTTCAGGTAAACATGCAGTCCTGGAACATCTTTAAGAGCATCATATACCTAAAAATGTTACAATAAAAATGATTTCCTGTTCATAAGCTAATACAATACATTGAAAAGAAATATTAGTAAGAAACTTTGTAGACTTCCTTCTTAGTATATCATGTTTCTAACATTTTTTTACAAAATAATATTTTCACGGAAAGAATAATGTAATTATTTTTGGTAAAAATAATAAATGATATTGTTAATGAATAACTAATATTTTCAAGTGTTTTACAATAATAACATAAATGATAAAAAACAATTAATTATGAGCTATTGAAAATAAAACTATTAATTTTAATTGGGAAGCTTCCTTTTCACAAATTTGAACAAAAATTGATCACTCGATAAATCTCTGTAGAAGGATGGCTTGTTGTGATGAAAACGTTATTTATGTTATGAATTCATATGTTTTGATTGAGGAACTAATTATAAGAACAATAAGTTTTCTTTACACTTGCACTTTCACAACAATGGCAATTAATCGATCTAAAAAGTTACTCTATATGATTTACCTTATAAATTTAAGCAAGCAGATTCCTCATTTTGTTATTTTTGCTAAGTACCGAACACAAGTTAAAGATTAATCTTAACAATTCCAAATGCACTTTCAATAAACGTCTTGAAAATATTTATTTCATAAGTTGGGTTTTGGTTATATTAAAGAAAGCGACATGCGAGACGAAAGATCAATTTGAAAAGTTTGGAGAATTTCTTATCTCTACACATAGATTCTAAACAATCCAATCTTGTCTTTTCAAGTATCGAAATTCATAGTTTTAACTAGCAATAATGAGCGATCAAGGCTCTAAACTTTCTATTCAGGTTCAGGCAGGCATGTCGAAGATCCTCAGAGCCAATGGCGAAGACCATGGCTTCTAATACATTTTAGTGAAAACAATGAAATGAATTGATCTCAAATCAAGAGTTAATATAATTTTAATGGGGATATATATATATATATATATATATATATATATATATATATATAACTAATCTGAATAAAAATCTAAGCAACTAAAACGTGCGCATTTTGAACTTGTGTAAACAATGTAAATACCCGCCGAAGTATTTGATTTCTTTTTAGCAAATACAAAACTAAATTCAAACAATAGAATAAATTTAACTGAATGTTCTTGCATTGATAAAACATGCTGCGAAAAGAAATAATTATTAGAGTAGAATGATCGTTAAATTAAGTTGTGATTAGAGACTATAGTAACATATCAATTCTTATGAGTTTTATTACCACTTCAGAATATTTTGTATTACCCCTTACTTTACCAGTCCAAGGATATAATACTGGACAAACTTGATATGTTACCCACTAAAAAACAAGATACTCTTTCCAGAAAATAAAAGCTGTTAATTAGCCATGAGGAAAAATATGAAATTTCTTGAGTTGCGACCTGGTTGTCCTCCTGAGAAAGAAATCCTCTAGTGCACATGAAAAATATTCACAAAGGAATGGATCAATCGGTGTCTAATTATATAAAGCACTATCATATGCAGGATTAAAGAGTAGTTACTGATTTAAATGTATTGGAAGATTCTAAGTTTAAAGCGAAAGAATTGAACCGATTGGAAAATTTTATAACGTACATAACGGGCTGACGGCACATGTATGTGATATATGTGTGTGAGTATTAATTGATAGGAGTACATTTTTATTTATGTTTGTAGAGCAATAGGGCAGTTCACAACGAGCAATTCTTGTTTAAAATCATATAATTGAGTACTACTTCTACGGATGCTTGTGTCCAGCGATTTTGTTTACGATTTGAGTAAAATAGTTTAGCATAGACGCTACCAATTGAAGCTGTTTAGCAATATTAACCAAAATAAATCAACATATATTATTTTCGAAATGAATTTGAGGACATGTAGTAAACATCCATATGCTTATAAAGTGACCAATATTAAAAGAGTGGTTATGAAAAGATCACGGAAAAAGAGTGTTTATCTGCGGATTAGTAATTTGAGATCCTTTATTTATTTTTTCATGTTCTCAATGTTTCTGAAAATTATGATTGAATTCAATTTTCAGTCTAACTGTTGTAAGAAACCAGAATTCATAGTGAGCAAAAAATGCCTACATTCTTTAACTAATAAAACAATATTTTTTGCCACGTCATTCAAGATGTATAGTGATTCTACTGCTTCTATTTATATTATTTCCTTTAAGTATTTCATAGAATTCTTCGTCCAACGTTGATCATGTATAAAATAAAATTAACCATACAACATTCAAGTCTTATATTCTTTCTTCTCTGTTTTATTTTGCCTTTCTACTATCTCCTGAATTAATTCTGCATTAGAAGTCAATCTATTTTTGTCATACAGTTTCATAGCCTATTGAAAAATATGCAAAATGGTTTAGTTCTAAAATTAAATTAAACGTTTCTTCATAATTACCTGTATTACTTCCCTTCAAAATAATTTTTCGAGGTACACTTAAAAACATTTAAAATAATGCACCACAAGAAGGGAGCTCTGGATTTAAATTAAATTTAATACACATTGTGATACAAATGATAAATTCAACTCATCTCAAAAAATAAATATAATGTGTACAACTAAATAAATACAGTACAACTTCAATAGTGCGTCGCAATGACTCCTGTTGCAATACAGGCCACAACACGATATGGCAATGAGTTGATTAGACGTCGGATGTTGTCCTGAGATAGATACACCCACAAATCAGGTAACAACCACGTACAAATTATGTTTAGAGTGAAACTGTGGCATCTGAGACATTTCAGCTAGTCTCAAAAATTCTCTGAAGGGAACAGGCCCAGAAAAGTGGGCCGCATATGGAAGAGACTGAACATGACGTAGGAATTCTTGAGTTACTCGAATTTGTATGCAGACGAGCAATATCCTACTGTAGAATTTGCTCTGGAAGGCCATTCAGGTAATGTCCGACGTGGGTTTAAAAATATCATCCACATAACGCTGGGTCTTCAAAGTTCATCGTACCACAATTAGAGAAAAATGGCTATCATAGACTGCGGCCTAACTTGAATCATTTTAATTAAAGAAATCATTCAATTATACCGCTAAATATCGTGACTGTAGTTCACTTCCTTCTTGGTGCGCTATTTTCAACGTTTCTGAGTGTACATGCATGTAAATGCTATGTGTTTTTGAAATAATAAGTAATCTGTATTTTTATTTCGTACCATTATATTCGTTTTCAAATATAATTCATCAAATTCACAGTATAATAAATAAAATATATTTTGCCTTTTTTTTTCAAGTGTTACGATCATAATAATTGTCTTAATGATTTGATCATAATAGATTGTTTTAAATTTTCTATTAAATAATTGACCTATTTTGGATGTTTTTGAAATGTTTTGCGAAACTCGTAGAAAGAAAAAGCACAGCTTATAACAGAATTTAGTATTATCCAGATATATATTTAAAAAAGTACAGGAAAGAATTAAAATGTGTTGTCTTTTTGATATTGATATATAAATAAATTTTTGAATGAGTGTTTGAATGTTTTGAAAAAATATTTAATTCATGTAGTTATATTTTATTTCATTCAAAACCATACAATTTTCTTAGCTACTTGGCTAATAGAATTTATTTTGCTCTAATATATGAATGTAATAAGTCTCACAAGTTTTTTTATAGTGTCTTTTAAATTATAATTAATATAAAGATTTTGGAAAAATATAAAAATAATAAATGAAATAGATTATATTTTTAGTGTGAAAGTGAACAAGTTAAAAATTTCTGTGCATTTGGATGAACTAGAAAACACATGAATTATTAAAAATTGATATCCTAAATGTATGTGGACAACTATACCAAAATAAATGACATGCTCAGAATCAGAATGTTTGCATATTCCAAACACATTTCTTGTTATGGAATTGGTATGGAACATAAAAGAGGAATAGGTTTTTCGATTTATATTTCATTGCGATATGCCTCGCTATATTTGAGTTCTCTAAAGCTAATAAAACGAAAATATACTTTTAAAATGTAAAGGAATGAAGGTTTCAAGGATTTCTAAGCGTATGCAATGCAAAAACTCTGATATATATAATATATATATATATAACGAGCGACTAACCTCCGGCTCCACACATAGTGCAATACGGGTTTGACAAATGTACATTAAGGAATCGTACAGGAAGACCAAAGAAGACATTTCAATGGTAAGATAAATACATTTTTCTAGTTGCTTCCTATCAATTAGTATCGCTCCTTCAAATTGCTAACAGCCGTCCTGTAATGCAGATCTATCATTCATCTTCGCTCACAAGTTAGCACTTTTTATGCTAATTGAGATATGTGATGAGCAATAATGATCAAAGCAGACTAAAGAGAGATAAGTCTACTTTGGGCTAAGAAACACTTATTTTGGAAATATGAAAGGTTAAATCTTCTTTTTAACGATGAAAGAAATCCAATATGGTAATACCTATTATTCTCACTCCCTCCGATGTGAGTCTCGCTCCTTCTATAATAGGCTATATGGTGATTTTTCTGTTATGGTATATGAGAAATCCAGTTTCAATGGTACAATACATATGCATTTCCTTTATTGTGAATCAGTGTTCAGAAGATTATCAGGATATCCGTTATGACGCCTGGCTTCTCTAAATTGAAAAGTTCTGATTTCATAAAAGAATAACTAAATATTTTAGCTGGACGACGCTTTGATCAACCAATCCGTAGCTACTAAGACCTCATTTATACAGAATCAAATTACCTTAATGGATTTGTTGGCTATTTTTCCAAATATTAGGATGGACAAATATTAGGTTAGTTTAACCCCGCTTAATCGGTCCTCAGCCCGATTTTGCTTTTTGACTTGCTGGGTTCCATATTTTCATTTATTTTTCTTTCATTGTTACATTTCTTTCTGGATTTTTGTCTTTTTAAATATTTTAAATTATTCTTTCATAATTTTTCAGTATATATTTATATGTATATATACTCATATATGTATATATATATATATATATATATATATATATATATATATATATATATGAGTATGAACATATATGAGTGCATGTGTATACAATGTATAGTATTTTAGTAATTTTTATTTATAAAAAAATAAATATGCCATTATTTTCTGCTTACTCAACATTAAAGCCTTAAATATTTCTTATACAATGATGAATGGTACAATTTAATTTTTTGGCTTAGGTAAAGATTTTTTTTTCTTTTAGTGCTTAAAACGCTCTCTGTGACTATCAATAATACATAACAAAACAAAAGAACCATTTTCATCTTTTCGTCGCAATATGCTTACAGTAGAATCTTAAAATTTGACTTGAGGGAAATAAATACTTTAATTGTTGCAAGAAAAAATACATTTAATCTTACGAATGAAAATTGTGGCAATTATAGAAGTAAATGCCAAAAAATATCATTTGAAGTTATATTAACAGTAAAATTATATATGAATATATATATATATATATATATATATATATGTGTGTGTGTGTGTGTGTGATGAGTGATTTTGTGTGTGTGTGTGTGTGATGTGTGTCGTAGTGTGTGTGTGTGTGTGTGTGTGTTGTGTGTGTGTGTGTGTAGTGTGTGTGTGTGTGTGTGTGTGTGTGCGAGAGAAAGAGTGTATACAATGTATAGTATTTCTTAATTTTAATTAATAAAAACTAAAGCATATCATTATTTTCGTCTTACTCAACTTTAAAGCTTTAAGAATTTCTTATTTGTTGATGAAGAATACAATTTAAATTTCTAGCTTATGTACAGAGTTTTTTTTATTAAGTGCTTAAAACGTTGCTGACTTTCGATAAAACATAAGAAAAAAAATATTATTTTCATCTTTTCGTCGCAATATGTTTGCTGTAGAATCTTAAAGTTTGACTGAATGGAGATAAATTCTTTAGTTATTGCAAGAAAAAATACATTTTCCTATTTCCGAATGAGCATTGCAGGAGGAGCAGATAAAATCAGAAAGAAGAATGAGAAGCAAATAAATAAACTTCTATTTTTTATTTTATGAGTTTAATGTATTGAAAATAAATATGTACGTAATTTTTTTTGCAAAAGTTTACGATCACATTTTTTTGCTCTCATCTTCTATTTCACAGAAAGATTATTTTTCTTTTCATTGTTATCGAAATTCGTGAACCGTTGTAATATTTTCTTAATCTCAGGAGTATTTTTTAATAACAGCATTAATTTTTCTATCCTTTGAGCAAAAGAATTTCTGTTAACAAGATAACTGAAGGCTGATATTCAACGGTCATGTATCAAATGAAAGTAATGTTGAAATTAAAGTTCCTTTAACTAATGAAAATAATTTTTTTTTTATCATAAAATTAAATAATACTTTTGTATATTTTTTCACACACATTTCAAGGCAAAAAAAAAAATCAAATAATTTCTTATGCAGGAAAATACCTTTCCACATTTGAATACAGTATAAATAAATAGGACTTAAAATTATTTGAATAATTATATAGTTCCTTTGAAATTCTTAATTATTTGTGCAACAGAATTAGAAACATCGAAATTTTAATCAGAAGATTTGAGATGCAAACTTTTAAAATTATTTCATCAGTAAGTTATTTGGAATTCAGAAATATTATTTAGATTCTTAAGGTAATTCATCCTATTTTATATTTGTTGAAAAGTATATGACACTTTATTTACTTCGAAGGTTTCAATATAATAAACAAGAACACACCAACGTAAAAATAAATCATTTATTAGAATTTTTGAAGAAACTGATGTTTATGGGGATATTAATGGGATTAATCATTTTTGGTTATTTTGAAATAGTTATTCGATCTCAATTCCTTAAGCAGCATGTGAAATTATATATAAAATAATTTATATTAATAAATATATTATGAGGTACACTACATTCTAGATTTTAATATTTTAATCCACTGAAAAATTCTCCAATGAATTTATATATTTAATCTCCATTCGGAACTCTTCTAAAATGTAACATTTGAATTATTTGAAAGCAATTAAATCACCTGTAAAACAGACTTCAGCAACGAAATAATTTGTCTGAAGCTTATAGCATTAGAAAAATTTCGTCTGTAGTTTTATGCCATCATTTTGGCCGCCACTCATACTGAAGATTCCAACGTGTCAACAACCAATAAAATAAATATAGAGATAGTTTTTAAGATTTCATTTAATGATAAGAAAAATAAGATTTCCATTGAATATTCTTGAAATTTTTTTGGCTTTCAATAAACATTAAGAATTGTAATATAGTTCAGCTACAAGCGGGTTAGTTAAAAAATTCTTAATTTTGAACCTCGTATAATGGTTTTTTACATAGGAAAATCATTTGTGTGAAAGTGGGTAAAATTTGCTCCTTCATGTTTCATATTTTTCAGTACTTTTCATGTTTTTTTGCAAATACAAAATATACCAATGTAAAATATATATTTATCAAAATACTAAACCGTTTTGAAGTATTTCAATATCAAAATATAAGAACATGGTCAATTTGATGAAAGCACGAAAGAAAATGAAAAAAATTATTTTGTTCAAAGTAATTTTTCATTTATTTTAAATTTTACCAATAATTTTATTTATCTCACGTAAGTCCCATAATCTATTATAGAATTGATAGTGTATAAGCAAAATCCTACATATAACTAGAGAATAGACTTATATAATCAAGGCAATGACTCTCAAATCTTTAGTAGTACGGATCCAACTTTCAAGCAGTAATTCTAATTTCAACTTACGTTGTTCAGTAACTTTCTTGCTACCGTAAGATGGAATATTGTTTTATAAATACATAAGCGAAAATATATTTAAAGAGGTGGAGAAACTTCTTAAACTTAAAACAAAAGTTACATGAATAATCTTCATGTGAGTTTTAAAGAAATTCTTTGATGATTATTAATTGTGCGTGTGAATTTCTATTATTTTTTATGAAATGAATAATTTATATTTTCGAGTAAGTTAAGGATCGTAAACGTATTGTACCAAGATAGCAAACCTGTTCCAAATGGTTTTAGCCAATGTCATGGGCATAGGCTAAAAGGTGTAGCAGGATTTAATGGAGTATCTTTACAATATTCCTTAAAATGATAAAAATTTAACTGCGAATCTCTAGAGTTTCAAAATGATAACTTGAATGGTACAGTTCACCAGGCTCAAATTGTACACAACTGTTTTGATGAATACGAGATTAATATACTACATTTCACATTATCCACAAAATCACTACGTCCTGCATGCCTTAAAAAATTAAAGTCGTCATTAAGAAATGGGGTAATGCAACAGCATATTAATAAATAAAATGTTTTTACTATTTTATTTTCTCTAGTGTGTGTCGCAGTATTTGCGGACACACTCATAATTTATGCAACTCATTAATGAAACATTTTAAAAATGTATTATGCCTTATTACATCATTTTCTCAATACTCTTTAGTAAATAATATAAGTAGCTCATACAATACATTTTTATTGAAATAATTACAGAGAACCAAATTACTTACTCAGAAACAATATTTTTGCAGTAAAATGTTAGGTAATTCTTAATTTATATTTTAGTTATCATTCGCACAGAAAGTTTTGCAATAGAAATATCACTTTTTTTCAAATCTGAACAGACGAACTAAAGACAAATGTGTATCAACTCAATTATTTAGAACAGTTTTAACCTGTAACAAACTTTTATTTTTAAATAATTTCATAAATATTCTTTCATATTAATACATTTAGAGAACAGAGAAAATATCAAAGTAACAGAAGTATAGAATGTAAATTAAATTCTCATAAATAATCAGATTTTAAATATTTTTTGTAGATGTGGACATCTGATAAATATTTTAATGATTCGTGTTTCTGAAACACTTATTGTAAGAGTATGTCTCTGGTTTTTATGTTTTATATGGATATGAAAATCTCATTACTACTTATCCCTGAAAGTTACGTACGTACTGTAAAAAATTTTCAATGCATCCATATAACTGGAAAGGTTAAAAGAAGGAAATTTACATGGATATGAATAGAAACTATTGACTTTTAAAATATTAATGTCTTATAAGTATTCTTCGATTTTTCAATCAACATGAAAGAAATTTCGAAATATACCTATATTAAAGAATTTAAGAAAAACGAAATATTGTTTATAAAAAAAATTAACAATAAAAATGGTAGTTTTAATGATAGAGAGTTTCAGCTTCTAAAATTTCAAGAGTTATCTTATACATTCAAAAATATCTTTCTTGGAATGGTAGCATTTCAGAGCTATTAAAAAAAATAATAAGCTTGCTACAAACTTTGATGTCAAACTCCATCACAATTTAGGCATATCATAAAAATAACAAAACCTTTTCTGAATCAGTAGACCGAGAAAGTTTAAATTCTAAAAAAGTTATTTTAATAAATGCTTTCCCTCTAGTTACTTTTTCATGGATTTAACTACTCGAAATACTTTTTGGAATCTCTTTTTGAAATAAACATCTTTCGACTAAGTCGAGTTACATTTTTTCTGTACTTTTTACCTTTTTTTACTATTATAGAAAGTTGGAACTTTTTACTCAATAGCATAAGTAGAATTTGAAATAAGCAATGCAAGTCGATTTAAATCAGATGGAAATAACAATCTCTTGTGAGAAAAGAAACAATAGAATTATTTGATCGTATAAATTCTTTTCTTCAGTGTTATTTAACTTAGAGGAAATAAACTTCACAAAAGATGTTTTTTTTTTTTCGTTTTTGAAAAATGTCTTATAAGATTTAATAGTAAAAACAGCGTTTTCAGTAATATATTTCATTTGTTTTTGCATGAGTTGTCAAGAAGTAACATTCTATTATAATTCTAAAAATGCTTTAACATATTACCAATAATCATGTACCATCGTGTACTTCTTTCTATTTGCATAATTTTTTCATGAATGAAAAACATTAATTTATATCTGAAACAGTATATACAATTTATTATATAAAATATTTGTAGTAAAGGCATATTGTATTAAATATCTCTTAATAAGCTTACTATGCTGTATTACAGTGTAATGCTTAAAACTGCGCTTTATATATAATATTCTAGATATATCTTAAATTAAAGATGATGCCTTTATAATACATATTTAAATAAACAAAAGTAATTGACTCTTAAATGTAATTTTTAAGTTTATAAAATTTGTGTATTTTGAAGGCAAATAATAAAGAAAAGGAAAGGGCAGGGTGATTTCATCAATATGAATTAAAAAAGGAGAATTTACAAAAGTAAAACACCAAAACATGGGGGAAGAATTAAAACTGCTTGTAATTATTTGTGTTAATTGATAAGACTCTCTTAACAAGACCTCATGAGGTCATAATTATTATAGTAATTCATTTATTTGAAATTTCAGCTAAATCGTTTTCATAAGAAATTTGAAAGATAACTCTGTAATGAAAAAAAAAATGTTTTCAAAGCAATTTTTTCAAGGCAATTTATTCCTGTAAATAATTTTTGATATTCTACGAGAAGTTTTGTTATCATCAAATAAAACGAAAACATTTTCAAAACGGCTATGCTAAACTTACCGGTAAATTGGTAAATATTCTATTTCTATTAATATATTAGGAATTACACATAATTTTCATATTATTTCAATTCTTCATATAATTGGTTTTTTAAGGATATACTAGTTCGTTTCTGTTAGATAGTCTATAAAGAAATCAAGCATTGATAAATTCACGAATAAAAAATAACTGTATTTGTTTCCAAATATTTGAGCAATTTTTGTTATTTTCTTAATTCATAATTCTACTTGTTTAATGATACCATCTTTTGAGCTTTTCTATCTTCACACACTGCACGATCAATCCTAGTGGATAATCATTAAAAATATCACGCGTAATCATGAACTTAAAAAAATAATAATGAACATCTGTAGCTTAGCCTTTATTTATGAATGAAAGTCGAAACTCTAGATCTATCAAGAGGTAGAAAGTATCTTTTACAACGGTAATATAGTGATGTTTTGGTTTTTCCAAACGATACATTTGGCGCCAAGACCGACGTCGCCAACCTGACCTCAGCATTTCGCAGGAAAGAAAACAAAAGTTTCTGTAACAAAGGACCATCAGCAAAAGATAAACAGTCCCAAAACTCTTTTCATTTTCACATATTTGCTTAGATATTCGACTAAATATCTTGGAAAGAGGATACGAATTAATATAAAGAATATGATTCTATAAGTGTACCGAGCAATTTTTTTAAGGAAGAAGGCAAGAAAAAAAGTCGACGAATTACTTGTATATACAAGTGAAACAATTTAATTTCAATTAAATTTTAAAATTGTATGTAATTCCAAAATAAGTTTTAAAATTGCACAAATTGCATATATATTAGTATTGTTATGTTTCAATTTTCCTTAACATTTAGTTGAGCTACTACAAGAATGTTATTTTAGTTGATTTTAAGAACGGTTATTTTTAGTGGAGTAAAATAACTAATTCCTAAATTAAAACTAAAAGGAAGCTTAAATGAAGAAGTTAATTCATTAAAATGAAGAAGTTAATTTAAAATAATCTATTATAAGATGCATATACAGAAGGATATTCTGAGTACAATAGTAAATAATTAAAGTAATATGGGAGTTCGAAAATAAATAAAAAAAATTCTAAGAACTACATTGCTTGATTCCATTAATTTAAATTTCAAAATTTGCACATAAACATATAAAAGCACTGCGAAAATGTAGATTTCAGATGGAATTTTGATTAAAATACAATCCTTTGTAAGGATGGTTATGTCGAACAGCGACTAATTCTACTAAGACTTATAATATTTTATTATTTTTATGCAGACAAAGAGATGTCATATAATCAACTCCCTGCATGAATGATGATAATGAATTTGTAAAAGATAATAATATTTATAAATTATTCCATACCGAAATATGGTAGCAGAAAACAAAATTTATTGATCAGTATTCATACAAATTTGAACGAGTTTTCAAAATTTACTTCAATCAATAATTCGAAATGATTTTTTGAAGTCGCATAATTATTTGCTTAATCGGCGATATTTAAAATTCAAAAGAATAAATATTTTAAGCAATTAGTTTGTATGAAAATCTGAAATTAGGGGAAAAAATGTATTTTAAGTGAATTAATTATATTTAACTAAGGTAAATATATTGTACCTATTGCTATTTAAGAAATTGGTTGATTGCATTAATTTGTGTATGTAATATAATATCTTATGAAATATAATTAATATTTCAATTTTATAAATAAAATGTATGTATACTTATTTTAACACTACGAAATATAAATAAGTAAACAAAATAAAAAATAATTCGGAAAACTAATTTCGATGGATTGAAATCAAATATCTTTAATAGTAATGTTTTATTTTTAAGAGTGAATTAGAATTTCACCAAGATTTTATCCACTTGAAATACAGTGGGGTGAAAAAAAATTATTAACGAGATGGTTTCTTAAGAATAACGTTGTGCAAAACTTTCCAAATCAACATAAATGATACCGTAGGGCCCCAAGACGTACAAACATGAGTAGTGTAAACAAAATTTACCAAAAGAAATCATAAACAAAAATAGGAATTGTATTGAAAAAGTGGTAAGGAGCATAATGCGACTGAAATCCTAAACATCAATCGGAATGTGTCCAGCCAGAGTCATCTAGCCTTTAATAGGGGATACGATCTCCCCTGACTGCTATGTAAGTTTCACAATATGTAGCTGTGCTGAGTATAAGTTTGTTAATGAGTTGTTGAGGCATTACAGCCTATTTGTCTTGTGCCAAAAATCAAAGCTACGGAATTATTACTGCCGGAAAGTTAAGTACTGCGAAGCATTTTCTTAGGAATTCCCATGCTGGATAGGATTTAGATCCGGTGATCTTGCTGGCCAATCCTTGCGTTTTATATCCTCACTATCCAAAAGCCCTTCGACATCTTCTGTGCGATTAGCTGGCGCCTTGTCTTTCATAAAATTGAACTACTGAGCCATAGCGCTTTTTAAAAGACACACATATGGAAAGAGAATCTCTACAACCAATACAATTCTTACAATAGGGAAGTAATAGATATATTCCTAGAGAACTTTCCAAGTTATAACAAATTTGTTTTCATTAACAATATCTTAAATCTAATATTTCTCTTTTCAAATCGGTTTTCCTTCATGATTTGCGTGAAATAGAAATAAATATAGGATATTAAATAAAAATGAAAATATCGTCTGCAGCAACAGTGAGGTTGGAGTAGTATTTTGAAACCGGAAGTTACAGAAAATTGCATCTTTTATTTGAATTTCAACTTTCTCCACACCACAGCATTTTAAATCTTATATATTTTCTGGTGTTTGTCGTACTACTGTAGTGCTTAGTATAATAATTTACTGCTAAATTATGACAACGAATAGCTCTTGTTGCATTCCAGTGCATGCTTTGTTAATATATTTCTGATCTCTTTTTACAACGATAACTTATGTATTATACTGAAACTTTGCATGCAGCTTATAATTTAATATTTAAAAAAATCCAAACAAGATTTAGCTCAAGAAAAGATTAAATTTAGTAATTAAAAATAATACTCGGATATGACGAAAAGAGTAATCAATATGATTCTGAGAAAAAATGAATAGTTTTTATCTAAATCCTCTAGTTATATGGCTTTAGAATGCAATTAATTTATCAACTTTAACAATATTTTTGCAAATGATTATTGTTAGCATCCTTGAAGCAAGATTTATTATTCTCCCTGGACTATATTCCTGAAATAAATTTAATAGATTGTATAACTTCACAAATGTTAAAGGATTCACTTTCACTGAAGCAATTGTTATAAGTCTAAAGAAATTGATTAATTGAAACAATTTTTATTTTCATAAATTTTCGTAAATGAAATATTGAGGATGGAAATCTATATATTATTGTGTCTTAAACGACGAAGAACTGAGATGTAACAGCCAATTGAAAAGTCCCTGGCCTGACACATAGATGGCGCTACTAGAATTAAATCCATATGTTTTTACTTAGCCCTAACACTCAAAATATGCGTGTATAAATTTGACAGCTGTCGGATCATTAGTTTGTGAATTATAGCATTTTGAGTGAAGCAACTTTTGTTATTGTGAAAAAAATGGATAAAAAGGAATTTCGCGTGTTGATAAAATACTGCTTTTTGAAGAGAAAAAATACAGTTGAAGCAAAAACTTGGCTTGATGTCGAGTTTCCGGACACTGCCCCAGGAAAATCAACCATCAAGTATTGGTATGCTAAGTTTAGACGTGGTGAAATGAGCACCGAAGACGGTGAACGCCCAAAAGAAGTTGTTACCGAAGAAAACATTAAAAAAAAAAATGATTTTGAATGACCGTAAATTGAAATTGAATGAAATAGCAGACACTCTAAAGATATCAACTCAACGTGTACATCATATCATTCACGAATATTTGGGTATGAGAAAGCTCTTTGCAAAGTGGGTGCCGCACGAGTTCACTTTTGACCAGAAACAACGAAGAGTTGATGATTCGGAGCAGTGTTTGAAGATGATCAAGCGTAATAAACCCGAGTTTTTGCGTCGATATGTGACATTGGATGAAACATGGCTCCATCATTTCCCTCCGAAGTCCAATCGACAGTCATCCGAGAGGACTGCACACGATGAACCCGCTCCAAAGCGTGAGAAAACGAACAGTCGGCTGGCAATGTTATGGCATCTGTATTTTGGGATACGCATGGAATAATTTTCAATGACTACCTTGAAAAAGGAAGGACCATCAACAGCGACTATTACATAGCGTTATTGGACCATTTGAAGGACGAAATCGCCGAAAAACGGTCGCATTTGAAGAAAAAGAAAGTGCTGCTTCACGCAGACAATGCACCGTGTCACAAGTCAGTGAAAACAATGGCAAAAATCTATAAATTGAGCTTCGAATTGCTTCCTCATCCATCGTATTCTCCAGATCTGGCCCCCAGCGACTATTTCCTGTTCTTAGATCTCAAAAGAATGCTCGCTAGGAAGAAACTTTCGTCGAATGAAGAGCTGATCGCCGAAACTGAGGCCTATTTTGAAGCAAAGGACAAATCGTACTACAAAAATGGTATCGAAAAGTTGGAGGGTCGCTATAATCAGTGTATCACCCTTGAAGGGAATTATGTTGAATAAAAAAAAAACTAATTTTGGCAAAAAAATGTGTTTTACTATGGTAGGCCGGGGACCTTTTAATTGACCTGTTATTTCTTGAAAAATACCTTGATTTCCATTCGCAAGTAATAAAAAAAGAATTAAAAGAACAATTACTATTTATACATATTTTATAAAAAGTCATTTTGTATATAACGAAAAAAAAATTGTAAGAAATATATTTATACCAATATACGCGGAGAATAACACAATTATAAATCTAAAAAGATGTAATAGTACGCCAAAAGATAGTACCTGTTCTTTTTTTTTACTTCTCATAAAATGTAAGGTACATAATTCATATACTAACGTATCTGTTAAATTTTGTACAGAACTAAAACTCTTATTCAGAGTAAATGTTCCTCTGAATTCATTATTATGAAATTATTCAATAAATGTGCTTCTATGTGTTTCTATTTGTGAACCGTGTGAGTGTACTAAAGAATTTAATGTATTGGAAATTCTTTTATACCTTAATTATTCAAAATTCTTTCTAATGTCTCTAAAAGAGTTTGTGAAACATATGAGTGAATTTATTACAAAAATTTATTAATTAAATAGTAAATAGAAACTTTTTTCAGCTATATTTTTGTTACAATTTGAAATGTGAATTTCGATTAAAAAGCATTAAGAATTTAATCCATTTACTGTTTCTGTGAAAATATTAACCATTACTTTAAAGTAAAATTTTTTAAAAAAATTATCTTCAGTTCCTGCCATAAGACTAATCAATGTACATGTGTTTTACACATTAAAGCTAGAAAAATGACTAATAATAGGAATTTAAGACAAAACAAAATATTCGCTACAGTTTAAAGTTTCGATTGGGATTAACTCCCAAATCTTTGTAAGGTGAACCATTGTTATACCATATCAGATTGTAGTAAGAAATGAGCAACTCAAAAAGGTATCATATTGTTGTCGAATAATACAAAAAATCGAGTCGAAAACGATAGTTAGAAACCTTTTTTTTTTCTATCATATGAAGATGAAAGAGATAAATATAATGAGTGGCTTTTAAGCAGATAAGAATCTTCTTGGTACAGCAAACTATTATAAAGAATGCAAGGGATACATTAATAATGTTACTGAGTATTACAAGAAAAGAAAATAAGATATAAACATATCGAAAAGATCATACAAAGATAGTAACTGAGGTGGAAATGTACAATCATCAAAACAAATTGGACACCCTTAATAACTTCCGCAATTCTCATTGCTGCTGTACAAACTCGATAATAACGTTAATGGCTAGAAGAAAATTAAGTTGAGGTATTAATAGATTCATTAAATAACTTAGTTAATATAGCTAATGAAATTCTAAAACGAAATTTTCTTCTGCCATGGTATGCATTTTTTTCACGTATTTGAATTCGTATATTAAATTTAATTTAAGTATGGAAAATTATGCAAGAAAATTTCATAATTATGAAGGTTTTCAAATTGGATCATTAAATCTTAATTCAGTATCTTAAACATGTCATGATAATTTTTTTCTTACTCGACAGTTCTCACAGTATTTTGTATAATGCTATATACGTTATTTTTCTAAATCTAAAAACATAAAAAAAGTTATATTGTTACAAAAAATTACACAGAAAGTTCTAAATAGGAATAAATCCCAGCTATATATATTAAAGTACAATAGAATTTTGTTTCCTGTTAAATTAAAACTGCTTATATCCCCTCTTTTGCTGTTAGCAAGAGATGGAGGTATTTCTTTCCTAGTAATTTTCTCTATTAAATGAAGTTAACGGTCTATGATGCTCTAGTTTGCAGTGTGTGCTCTTTAAACTTTCAATTTGGGGGCATTTGTAACTAAAAATTAAAAATACATCACTGAAAAACTTTTGATGAAGACAGTTGAGTTCAATGACGTAAGAGCCAGATGTGATTATGAGGCACCAAACTATGTATAGTTAAAACAATGAAAAGTTAAGAAAATACCGGATAATCTTTAACAATATTATCAATAATAAAAAATATTTTTAAATTAACAACCGGGAAAATTAAGGGTTTCTGCTTAAACATTAAAACATCAAGAGCAAGACATTAATGTAATATTTATCAATTTTAATAATCTTCATTAATTACTGGTTCGTAACACTTTTCACTACACATATGATTCATATTTAGTATTATTTTTACAATTGCAATTATCGCTTTAAAACATAATGAATATCTTTGTTTCAATACAATGCAACGAATGGACAAAAGTAATTGCTTTTAAGCATCGAAATTCCCTTAAATACTTAATGTTATTCAATGTAAATAAGGATATTTGCAAATTAAGTGATTCTGATTGAAGATCGATCAACAATGGATTTTTCTGTAATGAATAAATGAAAAATAAACGAAGTATCAAATACTCAGATACACATATTTTCTTGAAATTTTTGTAGTCCTTCTTCTTCCTTTTCTGTCACAAATTCTTACTACTATCTTATATAGTATATATCGATTTCAAATCATTCTACCAGATTGCCACATTTTTGAATATAAGTGCTATAGAAGATGATTAAACATGTCCACTTATATTATTAATACAGAAAATAAAAAAAAATAACATATGAATCTAAAATATGTCAAATTTCTCTATAGTTTTCTATATATTTCTTTTTCGGTTTTAGTGATCAAGGGTCTAAATTGTCGGCAACGTCGCATGGAATTTTACGCATTTTCAATTGTACCGTAACAATGAATTGGACGGCATCTTTATTCATTAATTCCAAATTTTCGATTACACATACACTTAAATGAAGGTTTGAGTCCGTAACATTCATTAAGATATAAACGTTATCCTCAGTTTTCGATGTCGATGGTCGTCCTCTGCGCATGTCATTTTCCAACTACTGACGGCCGTTTTCATATATGCAGTAACTTTGTAGACAGGAACTGCGATAAACCCTCAACACCTTATACTGTTTTTTTTTATCTCTTCTATAGTTTCACTGCTACAATTGCAAATTTAACACAAACCTTTTTGGATATCATTGTTTAATATTTTTCTATATCAGGAGTGTTAAGATGCATTCACCAAATAAATCTTCTACTATTAGACCCCTAAGGATAACCAGATAAATCGCACTACGTGCAAACCTCTGTAGTACGCTCAGGGACATTTAACAAAGCGCAATATTAAAGAAGCTGAAGATTCAATAGAAATTCAATATACATATCGATACGAATAAGAGATTCACTTGATCCTAGAATCAAGACAAAAAAATACAATGTGTACAATTAGACATACACAATGCCGATTCAATCACGTGCCGGAACGTGTCCTTTTGCAATAAAGCTACAACATGTTACAGCATTGAGTTGAATAACCGTCGGATGTTATCCAGAAGCAGATACACCCACAAATCATGGAACAGCCGCCTGAAAATCAGGTACAGAGTAACACGATGGCATCTGGCTTTTCAGATAGTCCGCAAATACTCAAAAGGGGACACGGCCGATGACCAGACCGGCCATAGTAGCGTCCGAACATGACATAGAAATACCTGAGCTACTCCAGGGGAGCATTATCCATTTTAAAAATTGACTTTGGCAGACCCTTTAGGATTGGCCCTTCGCTGTGATGTGAATGTCATCAACATAAACGCTGACTCGTAAAGATAGCATGTACCTCAATTATAGTGAACTAGCTACTATGTTATGGTTTCCTTGTATTATCACGTCTACTCTGTAGGCCGTTGTCAAGCGGTATTGTATGTAAAATTGTTCCGCTCACCAAGGCGCCACGGCACGAGGTTATCATCTACCCCAACAAGTATCGGGATTCATCATTGTACACAACGTTTTGCAATTCTGCAACATTTCACCCCCCCT
Organism: Nephila pilipes; assembly: GCA_019974015.1. Lineage (NCBI taxonomy): Eukaryota > Metazoa > Arthropoda > Arachnida > Araneae > Nephilidae > Nephila > Nephila pilipes. The sequence goes on from BMAW01049599.1 coordinate 54,927, forward strand.
CGAAATTGGCACCACTGTAGATGGGAGCGCCGATGATTCGATGTTATAAGCAGTATAAAAAAGGAAGCTTAGATTGCACATTCTTTTCCGTAAAGAAACGAATTTGTAATCCGTGTCTGAAAAATGTTTATGGATCAACTGACAGTCATTTATCTCATTGTATCGTGAAACGAGCCAGAATGGAATCTACGAGCAATTATCGCCTCATTCTCTAGCCTCGTTGGCTTCTTGGTCGGTATACATACCGTTCACTGCACGTGGGTGCCATTTAGTAATTTCTGCTCCCATCATGTTTTGACGGAAAACTCCGTACGATCGACATGGCGAGTAACACAGCGTGTCAACCAGAATGTAGTTTTCATGCTAATAATCAGTGCGCTGTCAAGCATGCTTAACTGTGCGAAATGTTTTAGCGTGCATCTACTTGGTATTCTTCGCTTACTTAAATCCTCCTAAAGTATAAAAGGGGTTCGTTCTATTTAATAATCTTCTACTATATTCCGACTTCCACTTACTGAATGCAGCGCTTCTGTAAAGTCAATGATGATAAGCATTGGCTCTAAATATGGACCATTTTCAAATCGAACAACAATCAACTACTATAAAAAGTTTAGCGCTTGAAGATCATTTTTTTTGTGTATATTTATCCGTGTCCTTGAGTAAACAAGGTATGGTTCAATAACGAGACTGAAGTTGTAAAACATTTTTCGGATATTATGGATATTTACTTATTATCACATCAATATACAACATTCTTCAATCCCTGCAACTCACCATGCAAATTTTACATTGTTCGAATCAGTGCTAAAAGTCTTCTTCAGTCAACTCCTTTAGAGTGCATGCCACTTTCTCTTTCATAGCTTCAATGACTCAAATATTGTCCCTTTTAAAAAATATTTAGCCATAAAAACAGATAGAAGTTGCATGACTCATGAACCGGCGAATAAGGCGGATATTCTAATACTGTCATTCTGTACTTGGCTAGAAACCTCTTGACAAACTGTGTGGTGTGAGCCTGCTTATCTTCGAGGAATGATTTACCGTATGGATACTTTGTTAATTTCTACAACCTCAGTAATCACAAGACTGTCATAATTAGCGACATTATCATTTTTTTTTCAAAATTGCCATCCATTTTCGAAGTAAGAGGGCGAGCTGCGTGTGAATCTTCTTCAACGTCTGCTATGCCATCTTCAAAACGCTTAAGCCACTGAAAAACATGTGCAAGCGATAAACATTCGTTGTCATACACTTCATTCAATAAATTATAAGTTTCAGTAGTGGTTTATATAATTTCATGTGAAATTTCACAAAAATTCGTCACTATATTGTTACATGCATAATTTTTTCAGTGAAACAAAAAAAAACTCTAACTCGAACGAAGACTACGGCTATACCGATCTGTTTACAAAAGCGTACATTCGAAAAACACTACAATCAAAATAGAAGGCATCAGGCTAAATATCTTCAGTATCTGGATTTTGGCACTTGCGTGCTTCTTCTGTAGTAGTGTCAGTCTCGTTATTGAAAGGCCACTACTAGTATGTAACTGAAACTTCAATTTACCTGCAGCCACAGGCTGTTTTCTTTGGTAGTGTGTTAGAAACGCGCATATATATATGTATATATATATATATATATATATATATATATATATATATATATATATGCGCGTTATGTTATATATTTATAAAGAATCCATACCAGAATAAAAACGCAAATTAAATATAAAAAGCGAAATCATTGAATAATCAATTTTTGTTTCGAAATTCATATTTTTGTCAAATAAAAAAACAATCCCTTACAGTTAAAAATAAAAAATAAATTTTAATACATATCTAAAAATTTAATGGTAAATGTGTATTAATATGATAATAAAAGTAAGTTAATGTTATATCAGTAAATATCGAAAAATAATGATGTAAAACACAAGTATCCACCTCCTAACCATTAAAATTATTATAAGTGATGTTTCTCTACCTCGATGAAATTCTTAGAAGATTTCGTTATTTGTACTGAACTACCGCATATAATTTTATGTATCTTTTATAAATTACAATATCCCTTTTTTAAATAACTGAGAAGCTCTTAATAAAGAATATTCTTGTAATTAATGTGAAAAAGTATTTTGAATGAATTAAAGTTACATTTACCTTTTATACATTACAGCCTCTATTGAATAATTTATAAATTCCCAAATAAAGACACCAGAATTCCTACGAATTCTGCACCAATTGAATGTACTAAAATTGTTGAATCGAAGATAAAAGTTAAGAAATATTGATTTTGAGAAAAAAAAAGTCCTTAGAGCTAAACAAAATTTATAAGGCAATATTACCTTTCAAAAGCAATACACATTATTAATACCTTCTTGCTAAAAAATTTGAAATTAAATGAAATAGGAAAATAAAACGAACAATATATATATATATATATATATATATATATATATATATATAAA
>BMAW01049608.1:0-46520 GCA_019974015.1 Nephila pilipes
ACACGTTTCATTTCTGACCTCACATTGCTATAAAAATTGCATTGTTAGGTGTATTAAACATTTACTCATGATTTCAGGGACACTTTCTGTGTTTGATCCATTAAAAGTGGGAAACATCTACGTGATTAATTATAATTAAACTGTTAATGAGTTATTCTTTTATGTTTGATTTTTTTATGAATGGAAAAGGCATAAAAATATAGTTATTATTAAATAATTTTAGGAGTAAATTTAATGTTTGAATATGTTTCTGAATTGCAATGCAAATTGATGATCATACATAATTATGAATTTAAAATGGAAGTAAATGAAATTTGTTCTGAAGTGACAGGAACATAGATATTTGAGTGAAAAAACAATAATGTATATAATCACGTACTATTTAAAGCAAATAAAAGCATAGAATCCTCAAAGACCGAAAACATTGTTTTATTTGCGAAGGAAAATTGTAATATAAAATTAAAAAAAACTCTTAGCAAACAACAAAAGAAATAGATGTTTGAACTAATTTTTATGTGGCAAATGTTTTTATCAAATTCATTATAATAAATTAAAAGAAAGAATAGAAATTTCATGGGAAACGCCATATCATTAGGGAAGCTGATCAGATCTATTTATTAAAATATGATAAAAGTAGGATTTCTCGGATCCATTTAGTTTACTTTAAAATAAACAATACATTCAAATTTTGAAGAAAAGCAATGAGGTATTAAACTGGAATGCAAGATATATGTGTTACTTATTGAATTAAATTCTATAATATCCTTATGTTGAAATTAATTATGATAAGATAAATTTAATGGAATAAAAATGTATTTTTTCAAGAGCATCAAAGAACAAAAAGTAAAGATATTACACACAGAGAACAAAAGGATGGTAAAGGAAAAAGTCCTATAAATAAGAGCCATAATCGATCGGTAGTACAAACAAAATCTTGTTTTCTAGTAACTTAAAATATTTACGAGGAGCTTTGGAAAGTTACGGAATAATAATTTTCCAGACCCGAGCTATAGAAATAATCTATGTGGTTCCCCTTCCTCAATAACTAAATGATACATCATAACATAAAAACTCGTACGGTGAAAGGCTGACACGTGTTAATTTTTTGTTAAAAATATTTGAGACTGTAAAAGGTCTCGTCATCTGTATGATTCCTTTTTTGAATGGAAACATATACCAAAATCAATATGGAATTTTGTAGAGGTAAGAACATGCATTTATGAGAGTTATCGCCCGTCTGTAGAGGGCGGTTTGTTAGCAGAGAGTAAGATATTTATCTACAAAACACTCCAGTGAGAATATTTCTGTACGGATTACAAGGTGACTTACGCTAAGCTTATACCACGTTGCTCACTAACATAACGCAATAAAGATACAAATGAATAAAGTTGTTGTTATGCAACCAAATTCAATCTTTGTCTGAAGTTAAAAGACAAAAACTAAATGAAAGTTTTAACTAAAAGTAAAAAGGAAATTTAAGTAAAGTGACATTATTATCCCAGAAGTGGAGTAAAAGTAGAAAAGGAGTTTCTGTATGAGTAAGAGAATTATAATAAAATGGATTTCATTCTTCAATTCAAGCAGAACGGACGTGCACGATGAAGCAAGATGTCCTTAAGTTGAGAACAAATGAATCTCTCCCGTATAGCCCTGACCTGGAGCAAGTGACGATCAAACTCTTCTCGCATTTGAAAGGTTTCGAGAGGGATCAGGTTTTTTTAAATAAGGGAAAAGTGAGGCAACATCCTCGTTAATTTCAGTGACCATCACTTTTTTATGATGTTGGTATACAACAATTTGTAACACGGCATAATAATTGTCTTAATGTGCTAGGTGACTATGCTTTTAAGTAAAGTAATATTTATTAATATTAAATATGTTTATAAAAAGAAAATTAATATAAATATACATTTGCTCTCTTATTTTTACAAAATAACGGTATTTATTTTCCAAATAACTCTCGTAGCACAGACACACAAACAAATGAGATCCAGATGAACAAAGAATTAATATATTAAATAAATACATAAAAAGGCAACATAAGTAAACGTCGGATAAATATAGAATAGTGCTCTATCAGACAATTTGAAAGATCCATATACTTAATGACTAATAAAAATACAGACTGAATACTAAGTGATTAAACGCTTGTATTTTTTTAATGATTTCCGTTTCAATAACAATGTGAAAGGATTCAAATTTGAATAATATCTCGATTCCAATTTTGATGTTTGCACAGAAATTGCATAAATATATATGATAATGCCCTAAGAATTAAAAAAAGACATATAAAAACTAAATGAGCAATATTAAAACACAAATTAAATTTTTTATCATTTCTTATTAAAAATAAACGTAAGTCACTCGAAATCAGTCCCAGCAACAGTGAATAATTAAACAAAAATAAAATACCTCCAAAAATATCATTTGAGGTTTATAATAAAAATGTATGGCTTATGTTTACAAACCTCTTTGTTATAATCACTATGATTTTAGAAAAAAAAATGGCACACATTAGAAACTATGTACAAAATAGAAACTGTAAAATAGAAGACTCACTTTAAATTCAAATGTGTAAGCGGCCCAGAATTATAAACCTTGAAAAATAAATGTATAGTTATACATTTCATAACCGAGGTAACATATTGGTTGTATTTTTAACTTATCAGTTTGCATCTAAAAAATAGAAAACTCCTTTTGAAATGAAAAATAACTTTGATTACAATGCATGACAAATGTTGAGTAAAAATTTGTTTCAAAGTTACACACACACACGCAGATATATGTATATATATATATATATATATATATATATCGCAAAAATGGAACGAGGATTAGTATAATTGTGTGAATGCGACCTTGAAAATTTTTTGAAAATGTGGTCTATACGAACTTTGTCATTGAGGTATAAATGAAGTGGGTTGTCTAAGAACAAAATTGTGCCTTTGTTCTCTTAAGCATTCATTACTCTGATTGTTTTGCTCTGGAAGTGTTTCTTGTAGTTTTGCTATCATACTGGTTATAGTTAACCATTCTGGGGGTGAACTCGGTGGATATATTGTCATTAGTTATTTTAAATAGGTAGGCAAACCAGGGTCAAATCTTTTAAAATTATGGTAGGATCCAAGCCTAATTGTCAACCCAGTTTTCTATTTTCATATAATTCTCTGGATCAAAATCAAAAGGGATTAAGTAGGGTTTAGGGGTATGTAATTTAGACTTTTTTGACAATTCATCATTGATGACCACTGTAATGTTGCTAGAGGTATAGACTAAAATATTTTCTTCCTTTTATTTTTTAGAGGTATGATCACCACTATTAGTTAAATTTTTCTCCTGAATTTTTTCGTTTTAGTTATTTTATATGTTATTTTACCTAAAATATAAACAACAACAAATATACCAACACTATTTAAAATTGGAAACATAAGAAACAATCATTTGCCTACTAATTTGTTTCTATGACACGTAAGAAAAATTTATTAAATACCGAATATGCATAACATTTTACTAAAATATAAAATATATTTCATAAATATCGCTTAAATATATATAGTTGTTTACCCAAAATGTAATTCTATTTGAATAATAAAGAGTAATTTCATAAATGTTTTAAATGAACGTAGAAGCATATTTGTGATATCCCGAAATGCATTTAATATACTTTAAATAAGAAAACAAACATTTCCATAATTGCATAAGATAATTCAATTAAACTCTATTAATAAATATTTCAATTGTTAAAATTATTCAGGCACAAATAAATTTTTTTAACAATTTGAAGCACTGTGTTTTAATTTTTTCCCCGCTAACATCGAATATAAATCATTGAGCATTTTTTAATTGTTGAAATATTTAAAGAACGGCTAAAACAAAACACTCATAAAGAAGTTTATGTTCAGGAGGTGAGGAGCTAGCCTTGATGTTCCCTTGACTTGAGCCTTCTTCCGAGTTCACACTGAAAAAAAAAATCCCGTGTTCAACGGTTCGGACACTTTCACTGATCCAATCCGAAGAGGAGCACACTTAAGCAAATCAAAAACGCTGAAGAGTGTACGAAGACAAGTGAAGCTAAAACAGGCAGCCGAGACATGGAAGACGAGAGCTCTTTGACACAGTGATGAACATTCGGTTGGCCCAGTTCATTTGACTGAAATCTTCTTCTTGAAATCATCTTCTGCGTGATTTGAAGGAAGCGCTCCAAACTCAACTCCCTCCCAATTTTTCAAAACTTCTTCGTGGTTGATGTAGAAAACCATCCTGCCGACTTTAATTATGTTATATTTAAACTTGGTGTAGAAGTCAGTGGAAAGTATTAAGGCAATATTAGAATAAACTGTTTTACTATCCACAAATAATTATTTCAAGCTGTTGAGGAAAACAGTAACAAATTGGGAGGATAGGGATTCACACATCTTGACCGCTCTAGAGGTGAGAATGGAATGACAGATACTATCCCTGAGTACATGAAATCAGATCTTTGGAAGGAAGGAAAATATATACATACCGTGAACACTTAACATGGACAGTGTGAAGAGCCTCGTGCATTGTTTTAGGGAGAAATAGGGAAATATGTGCTTGTACAGGTCCTGGGAATCTCGATTCAATAATCAAAACTGAGTTCGAAAAATACTACTCTAGTGATTTTAAAGTAACTGGGGATTGAATAATTAAATTAATTAAGCTTGGAACATAAGAAAAAGATTGGAAGCCTTCAAAGAGAGGATTTAAAAGGGATTCTATTAGAAGCATAGAAAGAATTAAAAATACGTTAAATATTGAATTTAAAAGGAAATTTTACATGAAATTATATATATATTCAATAAAATTACTAGATAAACGAGAATATACCAAATAATATGTTACAAAACTATAACAAAAATAAATTACCCAGTTTTAAAAGTAATATTAAAATTCGTAAATATTTACCAAATAAAAACATAAACTTGTTGAAATATGCATAAGATAATTGCATTTAGTAAGGCAATAAAATAAAATAAAGAGATTAAACTGAAAATCACAGAAATCAAAAGTAAGAAAAAAGAAATAAAGTAATTTAATGAGTTTTATAAGTATAGTAAGAAACCATTAATGTACAAGAAACACACAAGTAATAAACATGTATATAATTTAATAGAAAAATACTAAAGAATAGCAACACAAAAAGTAAAATGAATTTTAAAATGTTAAACTAAAACAAGTGATTTAAACTTATTCAAATACTAAAATATTCATAAGAGGCAAAAACACCACCAAAAACATACAAACCAGAAATTAGGGAAAAGTTAAAAAATAAGATACTAAAGTCAAAAAATGGAGATAAAGCAATGCTGTATCAGTTTTGGAACTGAGAATGCATGCTTATATTAATATTATAGGTACAACCCATCCCATTAAGCATAATCATTTCATAGCAAATTAATAAAAAACTAAATATAAATTTTAATCGGGATTCTCACAAAAGTAAGAAAACCAAAGAAATAAAAAGGAACAGAAGGAATCAAAATATTCATTTTAGATCAATTTAATTAACCCATTAAAAACAAATACATAGCATTTATACACTTTTTATAAATTATATGATTTAACGCGAATTCTTATTATTTTAGTGAAACAAATCTTTCCGAATACTTTCAAGCAAACTACATAAGATTATTCCCAATGGAACCTAAAGTTATTAAACAATTAAAGTGTGCCGAAATAGGGATTAAACAATGTTTATACTTTGATTGTTCAATGACAGCTGTCATTTTCCAGGAAATGGTAGTTTTTCTTTGTTTTTGATGTTTTTATTTTTATTTTGATCAAATACTAGAATGCAAGCATCTAATATTGTTTTTCTTATTCCAAATATTGACTAAAATTTCTACAAATTACCTATAAATGGAATTCCTACTTTTGTTTCGATACCTTGATTTTTGAATATGAGCGTTCGTATTCAGCATTTCTTATTCTGAAGTAAGCCTTTTATACGTAATTTACGCTGAAGCCTTTTACTATATAAATAAGGAAGATGATTTCCATTGATTCTGTGTCTAAAGACCATCAGATAAACGCCCCCTTCCTAAAATACGTTTAAGGGTAATACGTATGGATCTGAAAAGAGTGTGCTTGAATCGCTGAAAGTGGATCTGGAACAAAAGATTCAAATTACGCTGACTCATCATTTATTGATCATGAGTTATTGTAATATTGATAGTTATGGAGTTATAGATAAAAACATTGTATGTTTACACAAATTCGTACTTATGTATATGGCAAAAAGTGTAAAGGAAATATCACACTCATAGAAAAATCCATTAGTGGTTTATCAAGTATTCATTTAATGGAGTGTAAGAGCTGCAGTATGCTATGTTCTATTAGAAATTCAAAAAAGCTGAGTAAAGACAACATTCCTTAAGTAAACAGGCATTTTGAGTATGCGAAGAGGTTAACTGCAAGGGATGTCAATCGCAAGGGATATGATGCAATGATTAGTATCTATGGCATTATGAACTTTCCTCTGCCAGTAATTGAAAAGTCTTACTGTAATGATGTAAATACTTTGCGAAAGAAAACTAAAGAGGTTCCGAAATCTTCATTACAAAGCGTTGCTTTGGAAAAGATGACATTTATAAGTTCGTAGGATATTAATATCAGGGAGGAGGGGACATTATTATTATTCGCTTATTGGGTTATATACTGTTATAGAGGACTGTGATATAAAACTGGCAATGTGATTAATGCGAAAGTGTTATCTTTTTACTTCAAAGAATATGATCTCTAGAAACGAAAAAAGGCATATCTACTTATAAACAGTGAAAAACACAACAAGTAAAAGGAGTGATTGAAAAACCAAGAAAAAATTGCTAGAATATTTCAGCAGTCAGAAAATAATCGTTCAGTGAGATATGTTTCTTCTATTGGTGACAGTAATTTGAAACCTTATTTATCTATCGTGCATCTAATCCATATAGAGAAGGAACTCCAATAACAAAAAAGAATGTACCAACATGTAGACGGCTAAAAGAGAATGGGAATAAATTTTCAAAAATTGAGAGTTGATTGTTCGGAAAGATTGACTGACTATACAATGCATGACTTCATTACTGCATATTATGGAAATGCAATCAGTAAAAATAGAGCAAGTCTTGCAGATATGTGAAAAGCTGTTTGAGTGGTGTATTTTAATTTCCGTTCAAGTGACAAAAAAAAACCCCATTGCACAAGTTTTCTCCTAAGTGCCTTAATACTTGGTATAAATACCTAAATAGTTTATAACAAGATTGTTCGGATGCCATTAAACATAAGAACAAACAGTAATGAATTCCATAAAGACAATATTCAATTATCTACCGCAATCTAAGCTTTTATACAAATGTCTAGTGGAAAGGGTGAAAAAGAAAACAATAATACATCTGAAAATTCATTATTACGGAACTTATGACAGAAAACATTTGCAATGGTAGAAAAATAGTTAAATTGTTCCTTTTTAATATAGGCAGTAAAAGCTGACTAAAATCATAGAATCCCTTGAGAAAGTTTTGAGAAATATGTGGATCTAAAAAGGGTTTAGATTGATTCATTGGTTTTATTTTCGTCGCACTTAGAAGCAAGCCCTAGAAGTATATCGATTAATTTTGAAATAATTAATTACTATTATATAGAAGAGAATAAATATAGCTATTTCTTACATCATAACGCTTTATATTAATATTTTATGCAATGAAGTAATGCGTACTTGCAGCTATTTAACAATTTATTGATTGTTTCATGCCTAGATCTAAATGAACGACCTTTAAAATTCGATGCGTAGGTTGAAGGTTAAATTCAATGAATACATTATTTACTGTCATTAATTCTATACTAGTAAATAATACTCGGGATTGACGATAATAATCACATTAAGAGAATTGAAGTCTCCATTGGTGGCGTTTCTGAAACTCTGTATCAAGCGTTTCTCACTTCCGTAAGTAAGATGAAGCTTTTATTATGTATTGGAACAAATGAGAAATGCACTTAAATGAGAAAGTAGTTAATAATCTCTTAATGGTAACTGAGGCCTTAAAATTGTTAATTTTTTTTTGCAGCTTGCTGATAAAAATTAGAGCACGCATCGCTGATTAGACTTACATATAATTTATGAATATTTGCTGAATTTGACATTGAAAATATGATGTTTGAAATTGATGTTGAACAAGGATACCACATTATAGATAAAACAGCATTTATTTGTGCTGTTCGCAAAAAGTGTTTTTAGAATTCTGATACTCTTTCCTTGAAATCTACCACATTTATAGGGCTTTTATTTTTCCTTTTATAAAATGAAGTTATTTCTTATACAATGAAAATAATTGTTTTGTTACAAACATTCACAAACTTCCTTACCACTCAGTATTAATATAAAATCAAAGGAAATTTGAATGAAATTAAAACATTTTAAATTCTTTTTGAATTGAAGTACTGAAGTTATAATTATTACTCAGTAAAAAAAATGTTTTGTTTAAAGATACTCTAAATTTTTCATGTTATAAATTCAGTGGGTGTTAAACAAAATAAACCAAATGATAAATACACGACTGACAGACGTAAAACGATCTTTAGATTATTAATTGATTCTGCACATAACTCTATATGATGAATATAAACGTGATTTTATTTACTTAAACAAGTATATATATATATATATATATATATATATATATATCGAAATTGTAGCTCGTTAATTTGTAATATACATGATCTACATTAAAACTGAGCTTAAACTTTTGACTATTTATATACAAGATTAAGCATAATCACAGATAAAGCTACAAACCAAATTTCTAAGGTTAATCGAAGGTTTATATCATGCATATTATATTTATGTCGCAATACTAGATAATCCACTTCTTTATACCCTTTCATACTGAATTCTAATATTTTTATTTTTTACGAAACGATCTATGATAATATTAAATTAAAGATATAAATTGTTAATAATGATACAAAATTAAAATCATACTACATAATTAACATCGGGACACAAATTGTAAATAATAATACAAAATTGAAATTGTGATATATAATTAACATAATGATTCAAATTGTACAAAAAAAAAATGCAATACAAACGATAGGGGAAAATATACAAATGATGCAAAATTAAAAACATAATACATATCTGATATTATGGAACTAATTATTAATAATGATATAAGCTTAAAATCATTATACATATTTAACATCAGAATACAAATTGTGAATAATAGTACAAAATTAAAATCATGATACATAATAAACAACATGATACGAATTGTTAAAATTTACCATGTATTATTACGGTCTCTGATTCTGAATATTCAGGAATTGAGGCATTATCCATGACGGAATTATGTTCAATGTGATGGATTCAAAATTTAAAAGAAAAAAGGAATTAATTCTGAAAAGGTGTCTTTTTAGTGATATCTACACTGCTACCAAACTCTTTCAGTATCCGATTATTCTAAAGAAATTTTGATCACATTCAAAAGAGTAAGCATGTTGTTTGCTTTTGAAAAATATCTGGAAATGATTTCGTTTCATATGGCAAGCAATTAGGTTAAGAATCTTTTTGAAGCGATTATGAGTAGAAAGCTACCAAAGAAAGTAATTTTAAAAAATGTTTATAGATATGTTCTTTATGAGTATTCGGAAATATTTTGTTGTGGTCGAATATTTCTCCGATTATAACCAAGAAATATATCGCGCAATATTTTAAATTTAGGACCAATTTTAGTTTCTTTTGTTTTATCACAAATCAAATTATTGCTTTCTTAAACACAAGATAATTGTATATTATAAAGATGCAGATGATATTTCTTAGACATAATTAATTACGATTTATGCGGGTGATTTTTATTTACAAAATTAGAATTGAACATTAACAATAATGCCGAGTATGCATTTCCCGATAGATCCATTTTTTTCCGAGATGATGAAGTGATTTTAGGATTGGATTACTTCTCTCCCTGATACAGGTAGGAATTGTTATTGAATAAATTGACTGAAACAGTGTAGATAGCCGCAAAACACCGCTGATCGTAGAGATGAGAAAATTACATGGTCAGTGACTTCATATTTGATTAATGATTGTTATATATAAATGCCATACTTCGAAGCAAATAGATGTAGCTGGCGATATACTTCATTATCTTGAATCTCGGTGAAGTGAAGAGGATGATGCCTGAGCATACATCCCACTCTTCAAATTTCCACACTACTCCATCAGGAGGACGTGGGACCATGACAGATTAAAAGGGTAATAAATTCTGCTACACGGATGATCTTTAGTGAAATCAGGACTCGAAACCACGACTTGACAGGAAAAAAAAAACGCTGGTCATGAGCTCGCAAACATGACCATTCACAACTAACTCTAAAAGAATAGATACAACGTAGCAGCTAGAGATGGCAAAAGTGTGGTTATGTGGGTGGTAGTGAATTTTTTTTGTAATATTTGTGTTTTTTCCTTGCGAAAGTGTATTGTCTTAAAAATGCGTGTAAAACACTTTTGATTAATTAATCTTCCTAAGAAACCTTAGATACCGAGCTCTTTATAATTAAAATACGACATAAATGAAAAAGGTTAAATTCTGGGAGCAATAATTGAAATATCCCCATCAAATACATGTTAAACTCAAAAATTCGAAAGAGCAATGAATACAAATCTTCGTAAATGTTTTGCTGACATTAATTATTCTAGAAAAATTATATTTCTACTATAATGTATTGATAATACTATTTGTAAAATTAATTTGTATTTATTCGAATGTATATTAAAACTAGTTAGTGATTGCTTATCTAATTTCAGCTTCATTCATCTCATTTTTGTAATAAATTCACATATGAATGTCGCCTTCGATACACATATTTTGGGAATGCGCTAAATTGATAAACTTTGCATATCAAACAGTTGCCAGACAATAAAATATTTTAATTGGAATGCATTACTTTCATAAAATCAATTTTAAAAATGAATAGGGCTGCTTTTGGATGCAAATTGTATATTAAAAAATCAAACCAAATTTTAAATTTGGAACCAAATTACATTTAATTTCTTTGTGGTTTATGTTTGCTATATGCTATTGAATTAATCAAGTTTAAAAAATTGTATTTGATGAAACAATTTGATCATATCAAAAGGTGGTTTTTGTCATGTTTGTTTAAATATACATCAAGATTGAAGTAAACAATCAAACGTGCAATTTTAAATTACTTTTTACTTATGTTAAGCCTAATTTTAGAATTTAAATTTTTCCGAAGAATATCAGGTAAAACTCATCGAGATGAAAAATAAAATTCAACATCTTACAAATTTAATTTAAAATAAGTGGAGAAAGAAATTCAATCAGGAAAACAAATTTTAAATCTGAAATATTAAAAATATTTTATGGAATTTGAAATATAACAAAAGTTTATCTTAAATCTTTCACAAGGTTTTTGAACATTATTAAATTTTTGTACCGTATTAAAATTGTATCTTTTATTTCCTACCTTAATTTATTGGCGGTCTATAAAAAATTACATGGAATCGAATAAATTTAATAATTTTATAAGAATTTATTATTCAAATACTAGAGCTAAAATATTATATATGATATAGTTTTAGTAGTAGATTGAAAAGTAAATAATTTCAACGAAAAAAAAAACATCCACTATTTTATATTTTTTTATTTTTAAAATAAAAAAAATGATTAAGATATTACCATTATTACTAGATATTTAAAAAGATTAAGTGAAGCAAAAAATAATTTAAGAATTTCCCTTGATGCAATACATGCGTTTCATGTTCGAAGATAGTAATAAAAAATGAAATGAAATATGTAAAATGTAAGCTGAACTTTCTATAAATATCCAATGCTTTTTAAAAAGTAAATTACTATTTAACAGCTTGGGAAAGGGAAAAAAATTCAATTACAGAAAAATAAAATTTTATAAATTACACTTATGAACAGACTTTATTCGATTCTCGTTCATGCATTTAAAGAAAAATACCAACTTTTGAAATTATTGAGTTTCCTTTGCGAATTTATTTTATTATTTCCAGATTCAAACAGGCTAGTTAAAATGTAATTAAATAGGAAGAAATATATAATCTCTGAAGCGTTCAATAGAATCTCAATTTCAAATAGAACAACTATTTAAACCTCAAGTTAGAAAAAATTAAGGTAAATTCCTTGAATAAAATCAAGTGTAAAGAAAGAAGATGAGTGATTTAAATATTTGTCTTGACTGGATTTAAAATCATTATTTCTTATTCTAAATAATATATCTGTATATTTATATGAAAAACGCACAATCTAAAAAATTACATACAAATTTACGTCACTGAAAAAAATATTATTGCGAACCTGAAATGTCGCGTCCCTGCAATGTTACTCTTATGAATAAAAAGAGACATTTACAGAGGTATAGAGGTAGTCTCGGATCCCGAGGGAGGTTTAAGCCAGAGGTCGCCAAACTTTTTTGATCATCGCCCCCTATATAATTTTTCGAAATCTCCATAGACCCCCACAAAGGTAATTTTCAGGTAATTAAAATAAAACTATATATTAGTCTAAATATTTAATAAATCAGAAACAGTAAGTAAAGTAGCTACAGATTTTTTACTTCTTAATGAGATGAGTGTGCCTGGTGTTTCTTGGCAAGGTTCGCTATATTGGGTTCGAAATTAGTCAATTTTAACCGTAAATCCCCTCGAAGCTCCACATTTAATTTATTTCTGTTTTTAGTTAAAATTGAATTAACGTGACTGAAACCGGCTTCAACCATATACGAACTTGGAAACGCCAGCATAAATGGCTGAGCCATTTCGTAAAATTTCATATATATTTTTGCTTTATATATATAATAGTCCAAAATTTATGTATTGTCAAATTTTTAATAAGCGTTTTTTCTTCAAGATCGGACAATAGTTCAGCAAGCTCATCTTGTATGTTGATGTCGACGTTATCAATTTGCGCCGAAAATGGCGCAATAATCCAATCAGGGATGTCGATGTTTTTTCCAAATCAACAAAGCGTAGTTTAAAATCGTCGCTTAATTTTTGAAGATGATTTGTATATATTTTCAAGTCTTCTTCTTTTATTTTTAATTGTTGCAGATTTGAAAAATACTTATAATCCTTACGTAGCAATGAAGATCTAAATAAATTTTTAATTTTACTTGGAAGCCTAACAGTATTGTCCGAGCTTGGATAATTGTTACATCTTTTCCTTGCAGTTTTGTTTGAACGTCATTAAATTTTCCAAATAAGTCTGCTAAATAAAACATATTGTTCTTATTGTTTTGGAGTTCATTGCTTAGAACAGGATTTATTTCGTTCAGAAATTCTGTCGTGGAGTCAAATAAATTGACGAGCCGTTGCAAGCATACACCTCTAGACAACCATCTAACCTCGGTGAGCAGAAGTAATTGGTTAAATAACTCATTGTTTTCCTCACAAAGTTTGGTAAATAATCTTGATTTAAGAGGTTGAGCTTTAATTTGATTAATAGATTTAATACAAAACTGTAAAGCTTCATGTAACTCTGAACTCAGATATTTTGCTACTAAGTTGTGTCTATGCAACACACAATGAATAGTACGAATACCGGGCACTTTTTCTTTGAGGCATGTAGCAAAACCTCGGTAACGCCCTACCATAGAAGGTGCGCCATCTGTGGCTACTGCTATTATATTTTCAAGCGGAATGTCATATTTATTTAAATATTCTTGTAAACATCTAAAAATTGTCACTCCCTTTCCATCGGTTTCAAGATATTTAGCAAATAAAAATTCATCAATGACTTCTCCTTTAATTTTACTGAAATATCTAACATACGCCATAAGAATAGCAGAAACGCCAAAAACAGATTCATCAAGTTGTATAGAGAACTTGCAATTTTTTAGCTCCGAAACTACTGTGTTTTCTATTTCTTCGGCCATTTCGTCAATACGCCGTTTTACAGAATTTGCACTTAATGGCAAAGACTTTAAAACATTAGTAGAGTCTTTTTTCATCACATTCTCAATGGCGTCTTTAATTGCAGGTACAACAATTTCTTCTGCGATTGTGTGGGGTTTCCTCCTCTTTGCTATATTAAGCGAAATCTTGTACGAAGCAATTAATCCTCTTTCATTTTCAATTTTAGTAGACCGTTTCATAAAACTTTTTAGAGTTGGTCGACATGAGAATTTTTCTTTGAGTTTTTTGAAAAATTCTAATTCTTCATTTTTTTTTATCTGAATGAAGCTTTTCAAGATGATCTTTCATTTTTGACGGTTTCATGTATTCATTTCGAAAAATTTTTCTCATATAAGACACATAGGAATAGTTTCATTTGTCGGTGAACAAATAAATCCAAATTTTAAGTAATCCAATGAATAATACCGACATTTATTTTTAGATACTGAAGCTGTCATTTTTAAATTAGGGTTCTGTAAATAAGTTAAAATTAAGTTGGTATATTATACTAATCCACATTATTAAAGCTTACCTTTTCACAAGTAACAATAATTAAAATTGATATCAAAACTAAACGAATAGTTTTATAGAAACAATAACTAATTATCCAATGGTAGATATAATAGTAGTAATAATGACACTACAAGCATTTAATACTGTTCACAGTTCACAAAAATAGCTGAAAATGCATATGATATTTGCGTTTGTAGCATCCAGTGTAGAATTGGACAAGCGCACATATGCATCTGACTCATATGCAAGGCTCGTATGGTTTGCGATGGAGACAAAGGGCGAACCAACGACACGATGCGTAACTGCCGTATAAAAAAGAGAAAAACTAAAAGAACTAAAACCACAAACATAAGAAGAAAGAAAACGGAGTGCTGAAGATTCCCTTCGCGCTTAATGCATAGAAAGCCAACGGCAGTGTCGTCGCTCGCCAAGTCTGCGCCAAAGGCTCCTAATTGGTTGATGGGTTCGTCAGCAAGAGACACGGATAAGCCACAATCGCTCTTCTGGCTACATACTATGAGTCGTGCAAATTAAAAACCCGTCACAAGGTCAAGTTGTGACGTCACGGTATACATACGAAAACACATAAGGAAAAAAGGGGCAGATTGTTTTCTGATTTATTATTTTATTTTCTATAAAGAATATAATATTAAGTCAATTATAAAAATATTTTAAATTTTTACGTACGCAATTAGATATGTGTGATTTGCGTATTATGAACTGTTTTTCCTTCGAGTCCCAATAGACCCCCATTCAACCCCTTGGGTCAGATAGACCCCCTACTGTTGTTAAATAGACCCCTAGGGGTCTATATAGACCACTTTGGTGACCCCTGGTTTAAGCCAATGGTTCCCAACCTTTTTTCTCCTTACAACTAACCAACCTTCCGAACTCCTTCTAAAATCCGAAAAAAAAGCAATAAAATTTGTTGAAACATTTTTTTTGTTCATTTACGCAATAGTTCATAACAAGAAATGAGAACATAATCATAAGACTTCTGAATTTAATTCATTAATGAAAGCTAAATAGATAGGTGCAAGAAAATATGTGTGTGTGCGAATACAAAAGTAATTCGACAAACCAGCCAATTCTTAGTTAAGTGTACATTAAATTTGAAAACTATTTTAAAGGAATATTTGCAGCTGTCTGGAAGAACAAAGAAATTGAAAATTTGGCTCAAAGTCTGAAAATTTCAGTTTAGATCAGGTTGTAACATCCTATTACCTCGGATGTTATCTTGTGCCATCACTAATATCTAATATTAAACAATATGACACTAATAATTACAGAACCACCAAAACAACTTTCAACATTTATTAATATATAACCACTAAGACAACAATAATATAACTCTCCTGGTCAAGTTTATTAACACCTTAATTCAACCCACCAATAATAATCTAACAGCTTCTTACCAACTGCAAGTCTTAATCTGGAACAACTGTTGAAAGCACTAGAACAATTCTCAATCCGAGTGGTTTACACTCGGACCTCAACTCTAATCCTCAAGTCAACCTTTCAATACTATAACAATTAGATTCCACCTCCTCTCGTTGCAACGCCTCTCTGATCCTCCTTCTCTTCTCTCTACTCCTTCAGATGGAGTTTATATACTTCTTAATTTAACCGCTTCACTTCATTCCTAACTGCTTTGCATATTACATTCTTCATCACGTTTCATTTTTGGTTGGGCAAAGGTTGTTTAGCGAAAGCAATCAATCTCAATTGAAAGTCCCTAAGGTTAGTGAAGAGAAACCGCGAATAGCCCAATGTCACAACCCCTCCCCAGAAATGAAACGTGATTTATCGTTGGGTACAAAAAACCCAGCGTGAAATTATGATTAAAGTCTGAATGCCTACGTAACTGGACGTTATCCTGAACTTTATTACTTTCTGAATTCTAAAGCTATTTAATAAATTGCCTCTAAATTTATACCCTCTTAGTAAGTAAATTTGAAACTTTCTGAATGTACTGGTTACTCCTAAACCATTAATATAAGCTTAACCCAAGGAGAGTTTCACAAGAATTAAAACTTAATGTTAACAAACATATTTTTATTATAGCATTCAATTTCTTGTTCCTTCTCAGCCGGAGAATTTGTTTCTTCGGCTCCTTTCCAAGTTGTAGTTCAGGGTCTGTTACCCTGAAATGGATTGACTTGTACATCATTTTGTAAAAATTTAAACATTAGCAAAACATCATTCATATTAATATACATAATTTTCTACATAAAATTCAAGAATTTGATGAATGACGCGATCTGGTCAAGAGACAGAACAATGCCAAAAATGCGAACTTACGCAGCGCTAAGTGTTAATATTAGTCGCGATCCCTAATTACGCCACGCTGTGACCAGATGTATAACATAAATACAGTAATGAAATGATTATACATAATTCATGCAAAATAACCAGACATCTACTCTTAAAACAACAAGTCAATGAATAAACAAGTGTTATACTTCTAACAAATGTTTACAATTTAAAAGTTCCAATCTTTATAACAAAGCCAAATAGCCAAAGAATATCCAAAGAATATCGATAAGACAAGATTACAAATAAAATGAGTGATCAATTAAAAAGCTTGAACTTCAATTCAAAGAAGCATGTCAAAAATTTGTCAAAGACAACTTTAACTTCAGTAGGAAGTAGTAAAAAACAATGAAAGCTTATAATGTCCTCATAAAGTGCTTAGAATGAACAGCATTTTGCATCACTCAATTCTTAAGAACTTACAGTTTATACAACATGACTTAAAGTAGTAAATAAATCTGCAAGAATACACTAACGTGCCAATGTTTGCCTATAAATACAGCAATAAGTCCATTCAATTTTCTCGTTGATTTACTTCACCTGCACCACAAGACCAGAATGTATACCTGCTATAGAATTTACATCATCTCAGCACACAAACAAGCAATAATATTAGTTATTCTGTTTTTTTTTTTTTTTTTTTGAAAAAATCGTTGTCTTCTAATTGTAAAGGATTTCAAAGGTTTTACAAGTAATACAACTTCTTGAATGGAATTCGTAATAATGTATATAATGTAGACAAGAAATACTGCGGCATTTGTTACGACAGTCGACTCGTTGACTATTTTGGTAAGATCACAAAATAATTCAAATTCAATCTCTTCAAAAGTACACTCTCCACATCATTTGCTAAATCATTGATTCTACACGACACTGTAGATGTTTGAAAAAAGCAACACGTCATATTCCTTTGCTGCCTTTTCTCCAAGCAAATACTTTGCGAAAGGTTTTGCAAAAGGGCTATTTGAATTTTCTGTCATCGTGTGTGCTGTCCAGATCTCGCAATTCTAAAACTTACTCAAAATGATCCATGAAAATCAATTTTATTGTCTCAGTTTGAAACTGGCATGAAAGAAGAGACACTACACATTCAATAAAACTCCTTTAAAATACTCGACCTGTGTTCCTTGTGTGTCACATGATTTGTTTCAAGATGTCTACAATGAGGTGGTGATCTAAAGTTGATGTTGGAAAGAGTTTCATTGCAGATTACACAAAGTGGTTTAGGTAATCACTCTTCCCCAGTAAAATAAAAACACGTTTGCAGAGAGTCACTATCCTATTTTCGTTTTTCCTTTTCTTCTCATCATGTTCATCACATTTTTCTTTGTTTTTAATCAGATGAGGTGGTAATTCACTACAGCTTTCCGTATCATCACCTTGCGTTATTTCGAAAGCAGTCCCTGACATTGAAGAATAAACACATAACATCTTGTCCAACATTTTGACAGACTTGACAAAACGACTCATTTTTAACCATCAATCCTTAATAAATTGCAGTATAAAAATTATTAAAAGTGATTTACACGAGAAGAACTTCAATAAACAATGGTACCGTAGCGTACTGGTAATCGCGAATTTAATGAGATAAGGTTTATAAGTATCTGTACGAACCTCTGTTCAGTTATCGCTCAGGAAATTGATTTTGTTATATACTTTGCTATCTAATGAGGAAAAGGTATCACTTAATGAACAGTCTGTCAAGGTCTTAAGAACTCACTGTAAGAGACACGTAGTTCTCAACTTCCTTTTTAGTAGTTCACGCCACTTCGATTCTAGTGGTGCGATAACATGATTCTCAATGTTTGACTCGTTAAAAAACACTTTTATTTATTTTAATTTTTGTCTTTTTATAATTTTCGTAATATTAACAGTGCAGTAAATATATGCATATAAATTTATTATTTTGCTATTTATTTTTACATCAGTGATTTAGAATTTCTTCATTGCAATATTAGTTTCGTGAACCCCTTTTATACACCTCGCGAATTCCTGAAGGTTCACGTACCACATGTAAGGAAACACTGTTTAATGCAGTGCACGGAAATGCTAGCAACTTGAGTTTAACTTTGAAGAGTAAATTATTATTATGGAGATTTATACGCAGGGCGAGCAAATAAGTTGGGGATGAAAAAGTTATTGAAACCGATATCACTGTTATTACTTGTGATTTGTTACTTGTTCGTAATTTTCGAATCTTTTCAAGTGTTGTTTTTTTCCTATTGCTTTAATCTGTTCAAGTGGTGCTACCCGTGTTTCGTCTTTTCCTGGATATTAGTGAATAAAGTATCATTCTGCCTTATTCATTTTGTTGGACTTTATACACCCCTCACCCACAAGACAAATTTTGTTATAAAATGTTACAAAGAAAAATTTGTTTTTGATCTTTCTAAGAGAGGGACAGTCTTATGCTTTATAGAAGTTTAATTACAAGTATACACTAGTTAGGCAAATGGTATTGATATCGTATTTTCATTGTGTTTCCTTACAGATAAAACCTTTCTACAAATTACATAACACTGAAAACTACTAGAATTTACATCAAATTTTCAAGCAAGTATTTTTTGCGCATTCATTCATGTTCTGCGTGTTAATTAGTATGGTTCAGGATAGATTTTATACATTGAAGTAAAAAAAGGACTCGAAATATTTTCGCTTAAAACTCGTTTATTGTTTTTTTAAAGTATCAACAATAAAATGAGCCTTTGCAGCTTTTTTATTTGTTTCAAATTACAAATTTACTTTCTTTTAATGCTTTTCCTTATTATACATCCTGTGAATTCAATTTCATTTCAATAACTTTTGAGGATATGACGGTAATTTGTATAAATTTTGTAGTTCAAGAGTTTTCAACAACGCAGATTTACACAAAACTTTATAAGAACTGGAATATTTGTTTTCCAAACAAGGAGTAATGTCGGGAAAAATCCTAAACTCGGTGGAAATGTCAAAATAATTATACCCGTTAGTTATTTTAAAGATATATATTACCCGTTATTTATTTTTGATTATTCTATCGCAATTTTTCCTTAACCAACCCCGGGAACTTTTCTGTTTGAGAGAAAGAAACCTTACCCAATAACATGAAATTTGATTGACATAAATTAGATTCAAGTAACGAAG
The DNA here is from genome assembly GCA_019974015.1 of Nephila pilipes. Taxonomy (NCBI): domain Eukaryota; kingdom Metazoa; phylum Arthropoda; class Arachnida; order Araneae; family Nephilidae; genus Nephila; species Nephila pilipes. Next base: position 19,895 of record BMAW01049608.1, read on the forward strand.
TGTAATGAATTATTTGGATAAATACATTTTCAGTAGTAAATAATTCGATATACGAGTATCGAAAGTTAATTAATTTGTAAAAATGATAGTAAACTGGAGTGATCCAAGTGAGACTTTGGAAACGATCGTATGCACCCGAAGAAGTGATCGGGATGATCTAAGAGGCACTAGAAGAGAAAGAAAAAAGATTCACAAGTCGAATTCTCTCTTGTACATTGGTGAAGAGCTCAAACACTGTAGGTTTTATTAAAAAAGTAAGCTTCATTTTCAGTAGACACTGATGTAGGACCGTTTTAGAAATAGCCAAACAGAAAGGAAAATTGATATTGATTTTTAAATATTCAGCAAAATGAAAAAATGATTAGCATCATTGTTCTACTCATTCTATTGACTTCATTAGACTATTTTTTATTTTTATTTACAAGCTTTTATTACTTGATATACTAATAGACACACACATGAGCATATAAGAACACTTTCTATTTTCCATTAAAATTTGTACTGAATTTAACCAATCTCTACGATCCGATAGAACTGAAACAGCAGAATACATATATCACCAGAGAAAATGTTATCATGATAATAGTGACAGACATAAAAGGGCCTGGTCAGGCCTTGTTCTCAAACTAAACAACTTCCGTTTCAGTTGAGATTTTGCACATACGTATAGTTCCCGTATTCGCTTTTAGGCTTAAATTTCCAGACAAAAATAATTTAATAGTTATCAGTAAAAATATTAATCAGGATTTTATTTAAAGATGGACTAAAAGGTATAAAAGTATTTTAAACGCAAAATAATTTATAATTAATAAAAGTTACAGGTGTTAATTCCTTTTTTGGTCTCGTAAGTGAGTAAATAGCTATGGTACAAAAATGTATAATAATAAATCTAAGTTAAATTCAAATACAATTTTAATGGAGACACACGGTTATAACGTTTTGAGAGTAACATCAATCTAATTTTTATGCGTCTTAGATGATCGTAATATACTAAATAGCAACTTTTTTTCACATAAATCATTTCCATTTTCCCGTAAATAACTTTCAGAAGTGAATGGGGTTCTTAGAAAGAAAAGGATTTGACCGAACAAACATAAATATTTCGATAAAAGTAAATAACGTAAAATAAGTGTGAAGTTTTTAAATCTTTTACATGGTTTTTATTCGATAAGTAAAGAAAAATGATAGATGAAACTTTCTATTTTACTTCCTCGATACGAAATGCTGCTTAATTAACTTACTGTTAGTTTGTAAGACTATTTAATGATGCATTGTAGTTTCTATTTGCAATGTTCATAAATGAAATCGCTTAAATTACTTTTACTGACTTTTATTTATTAATAACAAATTGATATATGTATAAAAGTAAAAGAATAAAAGAACAACAGAAATTTTACAGACAAAGGAATATCTCTTTTAATATAAGTGAACTTCACTTTATAGAATTGACTTGTTTCATATTAGCATTGGATGTAGAAGCAACACTAGAGATATTGACGACAGACTTCGTAATTTTGAACCCCAGTCATGTGACATCATTATATTGGCACATCCATTTTCTAAATTCTACATCATCTTTAAGTGAGGACTGTGAGTTTTGACACATTTAAACATACAAAAGTCTCACAGCGAGACATATTTAACGTGCAAACACGGAGAGTCTACGTTTCAAGAGAAAAAATAACTTTTTTTTTATTTAGTCTGCTTTGTTTAAGTTTTTAGAAACCTAAAACTGGAAAACAATGTAAGCATTTTATAGCGATTTTAAGAAGTAATTTAGGTAAGTTATTATTTCAGAGTGAGGGCCTAATTTTCTTTTTAGAAATAAATTAATATTTGAAATTATGAATTATTAAAATTTGTTTTAATAATTTATCAAAAGTCGCTAAACAAACTAATAATTAGTATAGATATTACATTAAAAGAATATGTTCTGAATTTCAATAGTTATAAATATCATTTTCCTATATAACTCTTATTATGTAAACAAAAAACACCAAAGCAATATTTCATATATACAAGTAATAGATAAAAAAAAAATTGAAGATGCCCTCAGGTAAATTTCTGATAAATGTCAAAGAATGTTTAAAATAAAAGGGATAATTATAAACATTTTACCATCATTAGTGTTGCAAACATTTGCCTTTTTCTATTCAAGTTTTAAAGAACCACATACTTAACAGTGAAGTTAATGATATTTTTTCATCTACTTGGACCGAAAAACAACACCATTAAGCAATCACCAACATTTCTCATCAACTTCTAACTCAAATAAAAACTATGAAGATTTTTTTTTTTTTATCATCCAACTAAATACTTTCTGAAAGTTTCATTTCACTTTCTTACGACAAAAATTCCACTCCGAATCTTAATTACTACTTAATAAAAAAATGCCACTGAACTTCTAAACAATATTATTCTTTCTATATCCCTAACAATTCCCAAGAGGAAAGATACCAAGGACATAAACTATCGCAGGATAATTGCTTTCGTTTTTTGATTAACAGTGAATTGTTCATAAAGGAAATATTCTCAGACCATGTCTTGTCTATTGCTATCAAATACTTGAGCATTGGCAAATTTTACAAGTCTCTAACGACTGATAAATTTGTTGTTACTCGTATATATTTGATTTTCCAATAATTTAAGTTTCCAATTTAATTATGTAATTTAATAAAGAAGTTTGAATGGAATGGATTAGAAATAATTATAAGCTTGAAACGCCCTCAATCACTACGCTAAATAATATGAAATGGTGTACAGATATATATATATATATATAACACATGGATCAATAAGTCCCGAGACTGTGCGGTCGTTTTTTTGCGATTTCCTCCTTCAAACGCACCAGCAAGTCAATATAATAATCACTGTTGATCGATTTATCTTTTTCGAGGTAGTCAATGAAAATAGCGCCATGCGTATCCCAAAAAACTGACGCCATGACTTTGCCAGCTGACTGCTGCGTTTTCGAACGGCTTTCGCCAGCTGTGCGCCACTCAGATGACTGCCGCTTCGACTCTGGAGTGTAGTGAGGTATCCATGTTTCGTCCATGGTCACGTATCGACGCAAGAAATCTTTTTTGTTGCGAATAAATAGCGATAAACAGCTTTCTGAATCATCGACTCGTTGCTGTTTTTGTTCCATCGAAAGAAATCGCGGCACCCACTTGGAAAAAACCTTTTTCACTTCACTTCAAAAAATCTTTTTCAGTAAATACACTTCCATATGATATCTGTGTCATCTCAGCAATCTCACGGAGCTTCACTTTACGATCTTTCATTATAATTTTTGTCACTTCACTCACATTTTCCGGTGTAACGGCTTCCACAGGTCTACCCGAGCGTTCCGCGTCATTTGTGTCGGTACGACCACGTTTAAACTCGGCAAACCACCAACAAATCGTTGCTTTTGATGGACAAGAGTCCGGGTAACATTTTTCAATCCATTGTTTCGCTTGCACGGTGTTTTTACCCATTAAAAAACAATGTTTTATCAGAACACGAGAAACTCCGTTTTTTCCATTTTTTAAACAAACTACAAAACGACTTTACTCCAACCTCGATAACTCAGCTGTTTCTGGTCCGATCTACTTAAAATTTTGACACGTTTCAAGCAAAGGTTAGTACTCTAGAAAGACCTGGTTACTGGTTTAATACGAGCGCCATCTCTGGGGTAGTCTCGGAACTTATTGATCCATGTGTTACATTGTACTAATAATTTTATGTATCGTTTGATGATTTATTTTTAATTTATGTTATAATTTTCAACTATTTTTTATCCGTCTGAAATAGTTTGACGAAATGAGGCTTCGTTTCACGAAGTTGGAACTTTTGTATCAAACACATAGGCAAAGCTGCTTTCAGCATTTTCTCTTTCAAGGATGAAATTATAGTTCCGAGTGTTTATAAATTGGATAAACTAAAATATATTAGTTAAAATTTAGCTTTTGTAATAACTAAAAGGAAAAGAATTTATTTGTAATTGAAACTGCCTAAAAGTTTTATAGGTCATTATCAAATTGATTAATTTTGAGCATAAATAAGAATTTTTAAGCAATTTACTCAAAATGAGTTAGAAATAAAGTTAAAATTGGAAATAATTTATTTTACTTTGTTAGAATTGGAATATTTAAATATGTTTATTTTTTGAAGCTAGAAATTTCAAATGTCATTAAAGACCTGCTGTGATACCATGATTGATACATGTTAAATCAATTGAGTCTCAAAGTCATCTCGTTGGCGTGGCGTCAAAATTTGAAAAAGGTGCTACCTGCTCAGATGTCGTCCTCGTCCCTTTACGAGTTTCAAAATGATTAGGTACATTGGCAAAGCCCTCGTGTTACTTCTCAATGTGACATTAATAAGCAATAACATCATTCATAGGAGTTTTATAATGATAAGGAATTATATTTTATAAATAAAACAGGAATTATATTTTATTCATAAAAAAAGGAATAATATTTCATTCATTCCTTTTGATCTTCTTCGTAAAGTTTATATTTTTGTCTAACCTCCATTTCATTAAAATTTTGCTGTCCTATCTTCAAAATAATCTTTATAACAATTAAATCGTGTTTACAAACTATCCTTCCCCCATGTAATTTTTATTTCATTTAATTTCCCAATATTTAAAATCTATTACGATATCGTTAAGAAAACATCATTTCAATATCTATAAAGAAAGCATAAATTCATTTTAAAATTCAAGGAAAAATATCATAATATATTTAAGATTTATTATATTTAAAATTCTAGCAATAATACGAATATTGTAAAACTCGGAATTTAAAAAAAATAATATTAATATCTAATTTTGTACTGTAACCTGAAGGAATCCGATCATAGAATTTCCGGCAATAATTAAACAATCCAAAGAAATTTTTCAACATGTCACTTTAAAAATTTGTATGCTACAAAAAATCGTGTTCATTTAAGCCTCTAAGACAGATGTTAGTACTACTCACGTACCAATACATTAAAACGATGCTAAACGATGCATAATACGATGATAAATAAGTGTAATATTGATACCAATATAATAATGATAATAAAATAAATTATTCATTTCTTTAACTTTAGACATACTCAAAGTTGTAACCATAACATTACCACTTATCCCCCTCTAAATGGAACATGTTCTATCTTTTACGTAATAACTATTAATATGACTATTTATTATTTCTTCAAAAAGTGAATCTACAAATTTTTAATATCTGTATAGAAGAAAATGTTCATTTTTTTATAGTTTAATTTCATTATTGAAAAGAACAGCAGTAAACACGAGAAAATAAATAATTTACTATCTGATTTTTTGAAGAACCAATTTGAATGTGTATAATTGGGAATGGCTTTAAATAAGAATTGAATTCTTGACTTAATTTCTCAAAATTTCCTTTAGATTAGCTTCAAGAACTGCATCTTGCAACCTGACTTTTTTCTCATTCTCAACTTATACATACGAGTAAATACCCTATTCAAATATAATGAATGAAAATAGACTATTATTTAGATATAACCGCTTAAGGTAGTTGCCCATAAGTGAATGAAAATACACTATTTAAATACAACTATGAAAGCAAATTCGTAAAATTCAAAAGAAAGTTAAAAATATATAAAAAGAAAAAATATATATATTTAAAGTTGTAACTAACTTTAGATTATTAGATTGGGTTACTCCAGAATTATTGGTCAAATTATCCCCCTCAACAAAATATGTAATTAAAAAGATTTTATAAAGCTACAATTGCTCAAGAGAAGAAATTTAAAAAAAAATCAAAACAGATAAAAAAAAATGAAGAAAAATGCAATACAAATTTAAATAAATACTTAGAAATAAAAACTCATGTAACTGCAGAACAAATATGTTATTAAAATACAAAGAATAAGCCAAATTAAGAAAAATATTTTACAATTGCATATCAGACGCGTTTGAAATGTACAAACATAGTGTACAAAATAAAGCGATCGTTTGTTCATAAATCTTCAAATATAATAGATATTATTTCTCACTTTTAAATAATAAAAATGGACCACAGAATAATTAAATAAAGCTGCGAAAAATCCATGGAACTGCATATATAAATAAGCAGCCAATATAGGTTAATTATAGCAAACACCCTCCCACCCATATATATATATATATATATATATATATATATATATATTGAAATTAATTAAAAGCCATGTTCAGAATTCATGTTAGAAACAATTTCATGAAATTTTCTGTGCCCATTTCAGCTAAAAATTAATAATTTTTAATGTGTTTCATTCATTATATAAATGTTACTATTCTATATGATGAAAGGATCAAAATATGTAGAATCATTGCAATTTATAAAATTTAATGGTTAAAAAGCATTTAATCATATGAATTATGTTACGATTTGACAGTAAATTAATATATTTAAGTTTTTTCTAGATGGATTTCTTTTTCAAATACTTTTGATATGCACATACACGAAAATGAAGTAAAGATACATTTGAATAATGCTAATATCTTAAAAAATAATTTTAGAAACCTTCAGAAGTATGCAATTTCGAGCTTCTTCATTGGAGTTTGAAACTTTGTTATATTAGAGACCATCCTGTTGAATAACGAGGACTTTAACGAGATGGGTTGATTTAAATATCATACGTGATATCCAATACCTCACGAGTGATACGCATATTTGGAGAAATGATGCGAGATTTGAAGATAAACCTCATCATGTGACCAGTCTATAACAAAGATTCCACTCACAATGAATAATATATTGTTAATTAAAAGCTGTTGTTATTTGTTGCTGATTAAATATTATATATATATATGTATAATTCAGGGTAAGGAGTAGATCTTAAATTCGGGATATGTTTTCAGAAAGAAAAATGACCATTGTAATTATAAACGTGGAATTCACGGTCTTGGTTATTATTTCATGGAAGGCAATACTACCAACGTTTTAAGTTGCTAAAAATAATAGAAATAAATGAAACGACTTTTAAATACAAATTTGAAAATATATTTGAGGCAATTAGTAATTAAAAAAGTTTGTATGGCTTCTCTTCTACATTATCGAATACATTTTATTTATTGAGAGCTCTCTCTCGCTTCAGAATCGTGTTCTTATTTTACAAGGAAAAATAAATTTAAAACAATAATTCTACGGATTCATACCGAATACAGCAACTAATCAGGGCAATTATCTCCGATTTGCCTTGCTTATAGCTCACTTTTGGCAGTAAACATGATCGAACATTTGGCAAAACATGTTAATAAATGTTCCAAATTTATCATAAATATAAATTTAATATACAATTTCATTAAATTTCGAAATCATTAAATAAATAAATATTTTATATTTTAGCAAATAAAACAAATATTTCATTTGTCATGAGACAAGATATGTAATGTTCCTGTCCATCCATATTCCTCTGTGAATATATGGCCACGATAGTCTATTAATCATGGTCGCGAGCTTGCGACCGGTGTTGTTATTGTAGAATCCGGGGTTCAAGCACTGATGCTACTAAAGATCCACCATATTAGGGTGGGTGGGTTGATGCAAATAAATTATGGATTGATTGCAAATAAATTATCTGTAAAACAACTATTTCTGCTCTATGTGCATTTTTGAATCATAACACATTACTTTAACAGTGAAGAATTTTGTAAAATAAAATATACACCTACTTCGAATACTAATTTCAAAACTTAAGCCTCGATAGCCTCAAGTAAAAATTAAAGAATACTGATAATAGAAAAAAAATTTGAGAGTGTAATTAATAAAGTTAATTTAGATAACTGATTGTACTAAGATGAGAAACGAATTATTTCCTGTTTTGGATGCTGAAGTTCGTTTGTCGTGTGTCTAACACATAAGCAGGATATAAAAACATTAAAAAGTCATATCTTCTATATATTAAACGGTGAACTCTTAGAATTCCCTCATCAAAATAATTTTCTTTATGAAACAAATGTCCTCAATGCTACAAAATATTTCTTTGTTATCATACATGAAATATGAAAGAATACAGATAAAATATCTAAATAAATTTGATTCATTAATAAAATTATTTTTCTCTTCTTTTTTTAAGAAAATTACCCAGGCAACGAAACTCACCTACTTTTAGCACACTACACACCCTTTTTACCTAGAAAAATTCACGCACCGATGATTATTGATCTCGATGTTTCCAAAGATACAACATCATTTTTAATGCTTTTCCTCGATTAAACGTAGATGTATGATGACTTGAGAAGATCCTTATTGTTTTTCCCGATGAAAAGATGATGAATGCGAAGAGAGAAAGTCAATATTAACTTAATAAATGTTCCCCCAAAGAATCGACCGCACTATATTGACGATTGCATCAACTTTGCTTTTTGTTAGTTTGTGTCGATAGTTAATCACTTAAAAGCATTTTTATAGGTTTTTCCAGACGGCGAAGAAAACATTTGACCTTGTCACGTTTGTAAGTGACCAAGTAACTATATAGTTTGTCGCTGTTGTTTTTCCAATCCATTGATCCTGTGGGAAATAATTTTTACTTTATTACTCTTGAAATTATTTGAGTAGAGATGTCTATTGAGATGAAACCTTTGAAGAAAATATATATCTTAATAAAGGGATATATTGCTTTTTACGAGTAGTTGTTAATTCAGCTTCAGGTACTGCATTTTTTTCTTGAACTGGTATTGAATATTATAACTTCGTTTAATTCTTTAAGGCCTAACTTCGGAGCACTTTTTTTTTCAAAAAAAGAAATTTTTTTGAAGCACTTATGCTTTTAGTTACAATGCTCTATAAAATGGTAAATTCAAAAGTCATTTTCACGACCTTTTTTCATTTCTTAAATTTGGTCTATATTTGGATAACATTTAGTAAAAATTGACATTTACGCTGAAGTTCATATAACAAATTCTTATATATATATATATATATATATATATTTCACTTTTTGCTTCAACAATAAATTTAATAAACTTATATCTGTGTTGTGAAGCAGAAAAAGGCGGTTATTTCTCAAACTTATAAACACAAAGTTAATCCAAATAATTAATCCACAAAGTTAATAAATAGTTAATCCAAAACTTATAAACACAACACGATTTTACAAAAGAAATATATCATTTTTTTTAAATAAAAAGAGCTCCTAAATAAATAGTTATATACTTAAAACCTATGTTTGAGGTGGTTCACGACATATTTAGACATGTACAGAACATTGTGATAAAATTTTATATGAATATATGAAATACTTTTTAAGAAATGAGATTTTTCATAATGAAACAAAATTAAAATCGCAGTTTTCCAGAAAATGCAAATCTAAAAATCAAAATTAAGTAAAGAAATAGCTGCCAGATGTACCTATAACTATAATAAATAAATAAACGAAACTGAATTCTATATTTAAAAAGTAAATTATGCATTCGCATCGTTTCAAAATGAAGAAACATTTGTTTAAATGTATTTTTTCATTTCTATAGCTTAGTTTCGGTCTTGAAAAATTCCACTTCCTGTTGCTTTAAATTGAACTTCCGGTTTAAATTCTGGGGCATAACTTTGCTTCTAGTTATCCTAGAAATAAATGTAAACCATTTTTGATATCGTAAATATATGCGCTTTAGAAACTTGAAAATTCTCACGGAAACGGTGATTTTTGGGTAGGCACATACCTTAAAATAAAAAATGTTTAAATATTTACTACGGTAAAAAAAAATAAATTTTTAGTCGTATTTCTTTGAATATTTCTGTTCAATGAAAAACAGTAGTGGAAAGATTTTAGTGAGTTTATAGTGCTTTTAAATTGCTGCTTGTGGACGATAAATAATCACTGACTTAATATCAATATGCGATGCTTAATTTACATATTACGCGGCATCATGTTTTGATAGGGAGTAGGTAGAGATAAAAAAAAAGAAAGAATTAAAAATATTTTTAGGCTAAGAAGTACTAAATATCTTCATTAGTTGATTAAAAGTCTTCTGACTTTTATCGAGAAAAATATTTTTATTATAAAATCCTTCACTTTTCCAAAATACAGTATAGTTTTCTATTTGCATTCATGTGTTGCTTAACATTTTATGCCGTTTATTTTTGAAAGTACTGAATTTTTGAAATCAGAGGACTCATTTTGAATAGAAATGTACGTTGAAAAGAAAGATACTTGGTATATATATATATATACATATATATATATATATATATATATATATATATATATATATATATATATAACACATGGATCAATAAGTCCGGAGACTGTGCGGTCGTTTTTTTGCGATTTCCTCCTTCAAACGCACCAGCAAGTCAATATAATAATCACTGTTGATCGATTTACCTTTTTCGAGGTAGTCAATGAAAATCACGCCATGCGTATCCCAAAAACTGACGCCATGACTTTGCCAGCTGACTGCTGCGTTTTCGAACGGCTTTCGCCAGCTGTGCGCCACTCAGATGACTGCCGCTTCGACTCTGGAGTGTAGTGAGGTATCCATGTTTCGTCCATGGTCACGTATCGACGCAAGAAATCTTTTTTGTTGCGAGTAAATAGCGATACACAGCTTTCTGAATCATAGACTCGTTGCTGTTTTTGTTCCATCGAAAGCAATCGCGGCACTCACTTGGAAAAAACCTTTTTCATGCTCAATTTTCATGAAGGATAGTAAATACACTTCCATATGATATCTGTATCATCTCAGCAATCTCACGGAGCTTCACTTTACGATCTTTCATTATAATTTTTGTCACTTCACTCACATTTTCCGGTGTAACGGCTTCCACAGGTCTACCCGAGCGTTCCGCGTCATTTGTGTCGGTACGACCACGTGTAAACTCGGCAAACCACCAACAAATCGTTGCTTTTGATGGACAAGAGTCCGGGTAACATTTTTCAATCCATTGTTTCGCTTGCACGGTGTTTTTACCCATTAAAAAACAATGTTTTATCAGAACACGAAACTCGGTTTTTTCCATTTTTTAAGCAAACTACAAAACGACTTTACTCCAACCTCGATAACTCAGCTGTTTCTGGTCCGATCGACTTAAAATTTTGACACGTTTCAAGCAAAGGTTAGTAATCTAGAAAGACCTGGTTACTGGTTTAATACGAGCGCCATCTCTGGGTTAGTCTCGGAACTTATTGATCCATGTGTTATATATATATTATCTTTACAAATTTAGACTTTAATAACTTTAAAACCGTACTTGATAATAATAAAAAAAGATTTTCAACCTTTGATAAGATAACTTATAAAGGTTTGTTTCCTCACTTATAGTTACACATCCATAACAGTTCAATTGAAAAGTCCCCGGCCTAACATAGTAAAACACATTTTTTTGGCAAAATTAGTTTTTTTTTATTCAACATAATTCCTTTCAAGGGTGATGCACTGATTATAGCTACCCTCCTACTTTTCGATACAATTTTTGTAGTACGATTTGTCCTTTGCTTCAAAATAGGCCTCAGTTTCGGCGATCACCTCTTCATTCGACGAAAATTTCTTCCCAGCGAGCATTCTTTTGAGATCTGAGAACAGGAAATAGTCGCTGGGGGCAGATCTGGATAATACGGTGGATGAGGAAGCAATTCGAAGCCCAATTCATGGATTTTTGCCATCGTTTTCACTGACCTGTGACACGGTGCATTGTCTTGGCGAAGCAGCACTTTCTTTTTCTTCAAATGCGGCCGTTTTTCGGCGATTTCGTTCTTCAAACGGTCCAATAACGCTATGTAATAGTCGCTATTGAGGGTCCTTCCTTTTTCAAGGTAGTCAATGAAAATTATTCCATGCGCATCCCAAAATACAGACGCCATAACCTTGCCAGCCGACTGTTGCGTTTTCCCACGCTTTGGAGCGGGTTCATCGTGTGCAGTCCACTCGGATGACTGTCGATTGGACTTCGGAGTGAAATGATGGAGCCATGTTTCATCCATAGTCACATATCGACGCAAAAACTCGGGTTTATTACGCTTGATCATCTTCAAACACTGCTCCGAATCATCAACTCGTCGTTGTTTTTGGTCAAAAGTGAGCTCGCGCGGCACCCACTTTGCACAGAGCTTTCTCATACCCAAATATTCGTGAATGATATGATGTACACGTTCAGTTGATATCTTTAGAGTATTTGCTATTTCATTCAATTTCAATTTACGGTCATTCAAAATCATTTTGTGGATTTTTTTAATGTTTTCGTCGGTAACAACCTTTTTTGGGCGTCCACAGCTGTCACCGTCTTCGGTGCTCATTTCACCACGTCTAAACTTAGCATACCAATCCTTGATGGTTGATTTTCCTGGGGCAGTGTCCGGAAACTCGACATCAAGCCAAGTTTTTGCTTCAACTGTATTTTTTCCCTTCAAAAAGCAATATTTTATCAACACGCGAAATTCCTTTTTATCCATTTTTTTCACAATAACAAAAGTTGCTTCACTCAAAATGCTATAATTCACAAACTAATGATCCGGCAGCTGTCAAATTTATATACGCATCTTTTGAGGGTTAGGGCTAACTAAAAAACATATGGATTTAATTCTAGTAGCGCCATTTATGTGTCAGGCCGGGGACTTTTAAATTGACCTGTTATGTACACCTCTAGAAACAGAAACAATGGCCAGTCAAAAGACATTTTCTCTTGTTGTACGCTCCAGCTACAACACATGGCGTCTTAAAAGAATAAGTAACCTACCCCGTGTTTGTGGAGAACACTGCATGTTTCAGTAAATGACATACTGTAACCGAAATAGTTTATCAGGATGGTGGTTTCTTTTCATACCATGCCCGAAAGCTTGTATATATTACTTTGTCTCTATATCTTTTTGTCTTTGTCTATACACTGAGTTTCCGCCTTTGGTGTCCGAATTTCTCGTAAACTCTAGAATACAAAAATATTTTATGATATATCATGTCATATATTAAAAACTGTTTGATATTATCTAGTATAGTTTTGAAATTATTAAAATCTGGTGTAAAGATAATGTAGGAATATCCGGTATACTTCGCATTTTGCTAGAATACTCAATATTGATGCGAATATTTTTTTTATCTTGGCGAGAGTTAGTCACAACGTTTTCATGCTAATTTATCTAACTGGAATTTTTTAAATCATGTTTTATATGATTAATTTAAACTTTTTCTAGGAATATCTATTATAATACTTTTGACTCGAAACTAATGAACAGCGCCTGTTTTTTGGGGGATGATATTTAAAAACATTTTTTTTGAAAATAATTTAAATAGAGATTAACTGTTTTGTTATGCTACTTTGATTTGGTTTTATTAACGTCGCACAAGATGCAACACGAGGACTATTGGCGTCGGACCATGTAATTTTGAATAAATTTTTCATTGTTATGCTGCTTCACAATAATTAAGCAAATGCATTACATGTTTCAACTGTTTTTATATTATGCTCTGTTGTTTTTGGTATATATTGAGGTCACAAGGAAAATAATAATAGTATTTAAGAACTCGAAATATATGTATTGAAATACGAAATTAGATAAAATTGCTCATAAGCTAAGACATGGTAAAGAAATATAAATATCTGGAGAAAAATTAAAATAATACGAATTTAAATACACTCAGCGTCAAAAAACAAGTTGCACCTAGAAGAAACAGTCAAATTGAAATAATATTTGAAAGTAAATTAGTATTTACCAGCCAGAAATGATTAAAACTAAAGCTTGGTTATGACTAACTTTATAGGTTAACATATAAAATCACATTAAATCTATTTATCAATAGGGCATTGGGCCACTCTTATTTCTAATGCATACTGCATAAGTTATGACATCGTGTCATACACCTTTTTAACGGTGTCTTGACTAAACTCATCTTTTACAAATTAAACCTTCGCATGCAGATCTTGCATATTCTTTAGTAACTGTAGAGTCCTAACAGAAATGCCAATATCATTCCATAATTTTTCAATGGGTGACAAGTCAAGAGAAACTGATGGCCACAGCAGAGTATCTATGGTTGCGAGACAAATCATCTTAGGAAATTCAGGTCTTCCCTGCAATTTGGATTAGAAACCTTGCTTATTAATTTTGCTGTATTTATTTCAAAATTTAAATTACGCGTGTTGGCAAGCTATGCACTAACTCCAAAAATGGCAGAAATAAGTAATAAGTTTCGAATGCAAAAAAGAGTTTCTTAAAACTTCATATTGTGATGAATTCATTCATATAGTTCGTAGCTCCTTCCTAATTTTTGAAACATAAAATATTCATATTACTCTGGAAGAGAATCAGTTTTTTAAAAAATTGTAACAATATGCAATAAAAATATTTTAAACGGTGTTGTTTATTTTTTTCCTTAAAGGTAGAGAAAACATAATAATTTAATAAAATCACTAATTAAAACATTTACTGAACATTCTTATTCCGTTTAACGATCTACCTACCTATCAGCCCTTTTTAACTCGTGAATGTAATGTTAAACCACGGAATTTATAATTATAGTCTAAGACTTAGATTTAATTATTAAAGCTTTAATTGTTCATATTAGTAAAACTTTCATAGTTTAAAATGTGGCTGTAAAATGGTATCCCTTATGGATATCTTTAGACAGGCGATTTTTTTTTTTTTTTTTTTTGAATAGATTTGTTGAGAAAAATACGAAATGACATAATTTTAGTGTTTTGTAACCCTTATGCTCTGAAGGTAATCATAGAATATTTTGTTTACAGACTCAAAATGGGTGAAAAATGGGAGGCTAAAAATTTCTATCCTACTGAATATTTTATTTTCGTTTTAAAAGGAAGATAAAATTTTCACTGGTTTTATTATTGTCACTCTAGAAGCAACATGAGGGTTATAGGTGACGGACCTTATTACTTTGACCTCATTACTCATTACCCGTTCAGTTGCCGTCCTCGACACGTAACGAGGACGGCAACTGAACGGGCATCTCTCTCTCCTAACTTCCCCACCATGCCACGGGAAGACTTTGAGCCTCAGCAGATTTAATGTTCATCTGTCCCGGCTATATGGAGGATCTTTTGTGGTAAAGGCTCGAACCGACGACTCAACGAAAACCGCCGCCCGTGCGTCCGTGAACATGGCCATTAGGTTACCGCGACCCACGAATTTTGAGGAGGATATAAATTTATTAATATACAAAATGAGACAAGTTTTTGTCTTTAGTAACTTACATGACCTAAAGACAATAATAAAATTAACATTAGATTTTCGACTTCTGTGATGCTGGAAATCGGAAGTGTTTCTTTCATCTTGAGAAAATTTTATGAGAAGTGTAGATTTACGAATAAGCGAAATGAGATAAATTTCATCTATTGAAATCTATATGGTCTAAAAATAATTATATGTTTAACATTACGTTCAAGATCTGAAAATATGCTGGAACACGGTAGCCTTGAGATTTCTTTATAACTGAGAAATTTTTAAGGAGGATTTAATTACTAAAATACGAATGTGGGGTCCTTGGAGTTTCTTTAGTAAGGAGAAATTTTTCTGGAGGTGAGATTTTCTAAATTACGAAATGAGACACATTTTTGTCTTTATTAACCCTCCAAGCATTTTATTTTTTTGTTTACAGCTATTGCTAAAGCGGTCAACTTAATTTACATTTACGAACCTTGCTATTTTCCGGATACATTTGTTTTATCGATGAATGTAATCACGTGCAATTAATTATAGATAAAGGTTATCTCATTAACACATCGAAGCAGAACAAGAATTGTTGATTTCTACATTTCAGTTTCGAAATTGGTTTGGTTTCACTATCTTAGTTTAATTTAATTTTAAGGATCTTGCTACTTGTCAAATATATGGATTTCTACTTTTTTTTAAAGAATTTTCCACATAAACTGGTTTTTTTGGATACCTCAATAAATAAATTAGTAGAACTTTATAAATGATAAATGTTAAATAAATCTTGCATTAATTTTTATAGTTGAAGTAAACATATTTTCTTGAAAATAAGATTTATTAAAATGCCACACATAGCTTTTTAAATACGTTTTCCTACATTAAAAGTTGAAATAGTCTTAAATTCCATCAAGTGGAAATATTTCGAAGAAACAAATATCCACAATACTTGGATTTCATATTTTGTTCACCTAGTGAGTTTGACGTATGAGTTTGCAATATCTAGTTTTTGATTTCATATGTCAACCGTTTTGAGGAAACTTGATATCTGGATAAATAATACAGATATATGCCTTTGAAAATAGCACAAGAAATGTTGTGAACGGATTTCTCGAAATGAATTTGAAATAGGGAATGTTCTCATCTTTTGAATTATTCTTTTTTTCCACAGAAATATAATATCCCCTTTTCTGCCGAAAGAAACATAACAACAAGAACAAAGATAAAAGATGAAAGTTAGAAAATGAACCTTTTTCTGAAAAGGTTTATATATTTGATAGTCATATAATAGGAATGAATCCTCCCTCCGTCTCTTTCTCTACAAACTCAAAGAGAGTTCGCTTTTTTTTCCTGTTTGGAAGTATCCCGGTTCTATTGCCTATTTTATTTTGTGAAGATAAAATTTCATTATTGGGTTTATTTTTTCTCATAGATCTCTGGAAGTGTGTAATTAAAATAATTTAATACAGTAACTTGTGTGTATTCACATCTTAAGCTACGAATTCCTTATTTTCTCGTTAAAAATACGACAAGAAATAGATCATCGCGAGCAGCTCAGTTATTCGGATGCTGTCAGCGAACAGTTATTTGTACACTTATGCATACTGGTGTCCAAAAGTTTAGCATAACTGGTAATCATGTGAATAATGAATCAAATCTAAGTGGGAATGACGGGAAGAATGATATGCGAGTGTGAAACGTTATAAAATAAGAAAAGAATGCAAAATAACAATAGTCACATTTATTATCCAAAGAAGGAGTGTAAAGGAAAACTGGACATAAGAGGAGTTCATATCTTTGAGAAAAATAAATGAAATAAAAAGGTTATTCTGCAATTTAATAACATGTGTAGTCATCTCTAATAATCAGGTACTCTTCAGAGCCATTTCCCTTGCATACCATGATATTATGGATGATTTGTGAGCTCGTAAAGTTCTAAATTCCCCGAAGAGCTCTTTTTCAGTTCTAGAAAGGAGCTTAGTGCTCATGGAAAGGCTAAAAGTGTCTCCGGTGGATGTCCCACACTTGCTCGATGAGTTTAAGATCAATTGAGTCAACAAGTCATGAAATACTTCGGGAATTTTCCCTTTCAAGAAAGTCCTCCATTTGGTTCGTATGGTAACAAATTCTATTATCATCGAAAAATATGAAATCAGGATCTACAATATCTCGAAATAGACAAACATAAGGCTCGAAAACCTAATATCTGTATATTTTATCAGTTACAGACCCCGTCTCAAAGAAATGGATATCTGTTCGGCAGTCCAGCATGATGCCTGACTAGACCATTCCCTTCACGGAACATGATATCTTTCAGTGATATTTCCCAGGTATCAACAAGCTCTACATTCTCGATCTACCGTTAGCCAATGAGAATAGATGTTCAGACTAAAGAAGGATTCAATCACTGAACGTCACATCGGCCCAAACTCCAGTTTAAACGAAAAAATAAGCGCATAGATGTGAGATACAAACTGCTGGGTATCTGCCATGGAGACTAACATGACTGAGTTATTTTAAATAGTTTGTCATAATACTTTGCTTTGGGACTTTTGGCCATCCTGATACTGGTCGTCGGTGAGCATTTACCGCACCTTGAAACCTATGCCATAATTTCGAGATCACACATTGAGGTTGCTTCAGAATTCGAGACACTTCTATTTGTGATCATCCGGATTCGAGCATTCCAACGATTTATCTTTTCTCAAATATGTCCAGTTTTCTTCTTTGTTTCATCAGTCATTCTATTGAATCGTTGATAACGTTCTTATGCTTATGAGTTTCGTCATTACATATTTGTGTTCCGACATGTGCTAATGTCTTACGTGTGAATACGTCTCTCATTTTGTAATACTCATTCCATCGAAGAATATAAGGAGTATTGTTCTTATTTAGGAGTATTGGTTGGCTGTGTAAAATTTCTGGCGCACAGTGTGTAAGATATTCACTGCTCTCTTGGAGGAAATATAACGGGCAGATGGTCCTGAGGAGGCACATTTGGAGGAGGTTTCTATAGATAGAGCTCTGCAAACATTTAAATTGTTTTCATTTTCCGAGTTTCGAGTTCCTATCTTACTATATATTCTCTCATAACGCTATGTAACCTGTGTTGAGCGTGTGTGCTCAAATTTTTATTAGTGTTGCTTATTGATTTGTACCAATTGAAAAAAAAAAGAATTTGACTAGAATGTTTTCCTGTCTCTGCTCTTGCCAAATAAAGTGGAATAATTTTTCCACGGTGAAATTTGGTTTTATAGTGAATAGCTGACAACACAGAATGCAGATAACTACCAATGGTGAGTAATTTCGTTTGTGTTTAAAGGACTCTATTTTTTGGGGCGAGTATATTTTTTGTTACAGAATAATTTCCTTACATACAATGGTTAGTTATAAAAATATATTATGTCAAGATCCTAAAAATAATAGTTTTCTGATTTCGAATTCCATGTTGTTCTTAACATAACACAGTAGTAATCATGGCATATATTATACCAAACATAGGGTGAAATTTTCTTTTGAATAGTTAAAACAATGTTAATTCCAAATTCTGGGTTTATAGGAGTAACTTTCTTGTTTAATTTTTGGCTAATACTTGATGTTTTTGACTTCCAATTCGCAATTACTCGTTTTGCTTAAAGATCGTTTTGAACACATCCCGTTTCATCACCTGTGATGTCTGATTTCTAGAAATTTTGATCATTTTCAGAGATTAAATGATGTTTACACATTCCGCACAACTCAGTGATTTTTGTTTCATTGATTAAAGTGAGTGAAAAAAAATTAGCATATACTTTTGTTTCATAGAAATCATCATGTGAGATCCAATGAATTTTTTCTTTGTTAATGTTTAATGGTTCTTATAGTCTTTCTCAGTGACTCAGAGAGATTTTTGCGAAGAACTGCGTCCTTTTATTTTAATAATCAGCGTGTCTTAGATCAACTTGATCTTCTAGTTTTGTTTATAAGCTTCTGACGTCTTTTCCGTCCAAAAAATGTTTTTTTCCTCTAAAAAAGTTTTGATTTACTTAAACGCAAATCATCTTAACCTTGTTACGTCAATTTGTATGTTTCCGAGGTACTTTTATTAAGTTTTGCGTTAAATTAGTTTATAAACTTTTGTTCCTTCTTAATAATTCAACATGAAAATCCTATACTACTCGAATGAATAGCTTTTCCTTTTCAGTTAATTTAACTAAAGTTCAGAGCTCTTGGCAATGCTCCAGCAAAAGATGGAGGTTAATTACGCATGCGCAATAATATAAGTGGCCCAACTGTAAGCACAGATTTAAAGCAACTCTTAAAAAAATTATTTGACGCACAGTGTTTCAAGATATTGAGACAGAAATCGAATAAAGTTCCAATATTAAGCAGAAAATCTCGTTTAATTTAATCATGAAAGATTTATGTTTGGGAAAACACTTTCTTCTTTTTTTTTTGTCTGTAAAGGAATGATAAAGAAGCGATAGAAATGTTTTCTCAGAAAAGATTTTATAAAAAAATATTTTTCATGAACTTCTTAGTAAAATTAATTTCTGGAAGTTCTGATAATATTTTTCTCTTATTATATTAGTTATGTTGACTATATTTATTTTGCTACTTTTTTTTAAAAAAAAAATAATTGTTCTTAATTTGGATTAAAAAACCATCTTTATTAGTTAATTACTTCTTTCATAAATTTTATAAGAGTATTGAAGGGCAATTTATGTTTATTATTATTGAACCTTTATTCATAAAATCGTAAAAAATTACGAGTTTATTCTTAAAAATATGCTCCACGTTCAAAACCTAAACAGAAAAATTTTATACTTTTGAATACCACCTTATTTATGTATGAATTACTATTGATGATGACATCCTTACAATTTATTCTGTAAGCGAACTTCTTTTCTGATCCAAAACTATATAAAAAAATAGAAACAAATTCTTTTTGAGATGGTTTAAAATTTGAAAACCTTAATTCTTATTTAATTATTTATTTACATATTTTGTTTTCTTCATTGAACGTTAACTTATGAACTTAGAATGTACTGTTTCATCCAAAAAAAAATTCTAATCTTTCACGGTTTCAAAGAAAATATAAAATAAACGTAAATTGTTTTGTGAATCTAAATTTTTCATTGAAGTGAGTTTCTATCATAAATTTTTATCATGTGAAGGAAAAAACTCTAATATTAAAATATTTTGTGAAGAAAGGAATTAACACTAGTATAAAAA
Source organism: Nephila pilipes (assembly GCA_019974015.1). Taxonomy (NCBI): domain Eukaryota; kingdom Metazoa; phylum Arthropoda; class Arachnida; order Araneae; family Nephilidae; genus Nephila; species Nephila pilipes. The sequence continues at coordinate 40,205 of BMAW01049608.1, forward strand.
AAGAACCATAGAATTCCCTTCAAAACTTTTTATTTGAAAAAAAAATTCTTTTAAAAAGTGAAACTAAAAAAGGTTCTAAAAATAGATCATAATGTTACGGACAAATAAAATATGAAGTCATATCTTTACCTTGTTCTTAATTCCCAAATTTCAGACGATATTGAAGTGGTTTTTATTTGTTTCATAGTTTGTTTCTCTGTTTCATTTTCATTTAATTACGTTATTTGAATGAAAATAAATTGTTTTTTTAGTGATTTCGCCAGGTGAAAAAATAATAACAGACAAACTCAAAAATAACTAATAAATAAAAATTATTATAATTGGAATTGTATTTGTAATCTAGGAACATAGAAAAATAAATTAAATCAGTTTGGTTATTTAAAAATTTAAATAGACAAAAAAAAGGTTATAAGCTTTTATTGCCAAAAACACTTTGAAAGGTTTAAAAAAAAGTAAAATTCTTGAGTATTTATTAATGAAAATTAAACTATTTTTATAAGAGTTTTAAGTATTGAATAAATGAAACATTTAACGTGTAAACATTAATATTTAAGGCTGTTAAAAATTTAAAAATAATCAGGTAATATTTGAAATATTAAAATATTTTCAAAATATTTACTTAATCAATTTTTTCTAGAAAATTTATCATTAATTGTACAATACGAGGCTTTATTGAAAAATAGTACATTTTATATTTGGATATGGACGTTCACATTTCTTATTGTGTCAGGTATCTACATGTGTTCCCTATGTGAAGTATTTGTTTTCTTTGTTCGCAGATGGCATTAGTAAACTGAAATTTGAAGAAAATGCAGATGGCAATTGAAACTCATTATTGCATCATAAATAATGCCATTCATATTAACTAGCATGAGAGAGACGTCTCTCTTAACCTGGTTAGTAAAGGCGCTACAAAAAGTGACCTTTCAACATTCTTCTTCGAACCCACTGGTCCAGGGCTCAACACAGACGCTTGCACTTCAAGGTTAACGAACAACTCTCTTCTCCTCCAAGGTCAAGAATTTCCCCTGTTGTTTAATGGGGAAAAATCGGCGCTCCAAGATCAACTACTCTCTCTTCTTTCACAGGATGAAATCACCAGCGCCGAAGTGGTGACCCGAACTTGATCAATAGATGGAAGCACAATATATAAGTACTGATTGCATATGAACCCGTCGCAAAACATTTGCCTTTTGTACTTTTGTATATATCTACCTAAGACAACCGCGCATAAATTACTACTTGTGATATTCCAGTTCTGGCGCAAGTGTCGATAAGGCCCACCACACAACTAGAGACACCGATGACGTCAAATTGAAAACTGTTCCACTCAAAACTCAATTTAACAGGAAGGGTATGTTATCAAATGCAATATTGGCTGAAAAATCAACCATCTCTTCAAATACCAATGTTTCTCTTCTTATCATCACGATGACACTAGAGGAGGAGTATGCAGCGACTCTCTTCAACAGCAACGCATTAATCTAAGAAGCCGCCATCACTGATCTTTACGAGATGTCTCTCTTGTCCTGCTAGGTAAAAGTACAACAAAAGTCGGCCATTCAACTTTTCTTCAAACCCAAATGACCAGGGTTCAAAACGCCACGGGTCCTCCAAGGTCGACTACTTACTTCCCCTCCATGGGGTAAAATTACCATATCTGAAAAACTATGTCAAAAAGAGAATTATGCATAACACTGAAAATATATATAGCTTTCAGGCACAATTCGAATTGGGAAACTCGAGTTAGAATTAAAAACATTATAGCCAAGGAGGCATTACTTTTCATTCTGGACTCGTATTACCGCATATCATTATAAAATAACCACAATATCTCCAGACACAAACTGAATATTACTTCATCTATTTTTGATTTAAACTAACAAAATGAAAGCTTCTTTGCAAAGAGTGATTTATCTAAACACTTCATAAAAAACCAGTGAAGATTAACATCTCCGAAATGTATGCATCAAGCTCAAAATATGTGTAGATTCTGTCTTTTTCATCTCTGCACGCACGCCGACTTTAACACAGAATTTTCATCTCTTACATTATCTTGACATTTCTCAAGTGAGAGGCGTTTATTTATAATGCTAATTAGAATTTTGAAACATGTTCTCCCTTTTCAAGAATTCTCACGTATTTAACGATTCTTCAAAATAATACGTGGACTGATTTAAACGAACACAGATGCATTAAAAAAGGTTTTCCTTGCTTCGAATATGACGAGGAGAAAACGGTGATAAGTTGCGTGTTAGGGTATAATGTTTTTATTAACTTAACATGGCACAGGAATATGTAATCTCTTGACGTCAATTGAAAAGCAGAATCAAATTAAGGAATGAAAATCTAAATTTAATATTAAGTAGTTAAATCAAATGTTGAAAGAGCAAAAACCAACACAAAAATTTATTTAAACTTAACATTAAAATTATTAAAAACTATAAATCGAAGAAAATATGTATAGATTTCAAAAATAATAAAGAACGAAACAGAATGAGCATTGAAAAAGGTAGCATATATATACATATATATATATATATATACATACATGTATGTGTATACAAGTATTCTAAAATATAGTTGTTAAACTTTTGCAAACTATCAAAATAATTAAGAATCCATGTGTAATATTTCCTTTATGAAATTTAAAACCGTGTAGCCGGGGCTGATGCACGTTAAATCTGTTCGGTGCCCAAAGTCCTCCCTTTGGTGTGGCGTGAAAATTAGGAGGAGTGGGTGCCAGCTCAAGTGTTGTCTTCGTCACTTGACCCATGCTCAAAATTATGAGGTCCGTCGCCAATAGTCCTCGTGTTGCTTCTAGTGCGACTTTAATAAAAACTAAACTATGAAATTTAAAAAAAATTAAACTTTTGAGTCATTCAAACATTATATATAAGGAAGCATAATTATAGACAAATATTATATATAAGCAAGCATAAATATAGGCAAGTATTATATATAAGCAAGCATGTTATAGTTTGCTTATCAATCGATATTTAAACTTCAAGCTGAAATTTTGAATTAAAAATAAAATACATTGAGAAAATAAAACAAATCAAAACTGAGGGAAACTGAAAATTACTATGTCTCTTAATAAAAACAGAATCTTGCATGTCTATAAAATAACCCAATATGAACAGTGTTTTTGTTGGTCTTCTTGTTAATAAATTACAGATAATAGTATCTGTAAAAGAGTTAAAAAAATTCATAATATTAGTGCTTTCTTTCTTCCATATACTTTTAAGGAAGCTTCAGATTCAACGAATAGTTTCCCTATTAAATAACAAAAGCAAATCTCAAAAAAATTGTCTGGACTATCTAAAAAACCTACTTTTTCACAAGCACGGATACCATACCTCCAAGTGAGGATTAAATAATAGCACACAGTAAATTATTCTGTGCAGTGCAGTGGGATTAAAATATTTCGCCATTAAAGAAATTTTATTTCTTTGCAACGCATTAAATATAAAGTAGGTTTTAATTTATATTTTTATAATAAGGTTTCTACAACAAAAACTACCCGTGTGGTGACCGGGTGTGACAGAATAGTCCCACTGTAGCTCTTGGATGTCGTAAGAGGCGACTAAAATGGGTTTATAGCGTCTGGGGGTCTAGCTGGGATCATCTTGCCCCTGGGGATTATATCACGGGACCTCAGGGATTTCGCTTCTTCGGGTAAGTACGGGAATCATGATCCCGAGGCACCTTAGGGATCTTTTTTCTTTTTCATCCTAGGAACCTTTTGTGAGGTTTACTGTCTTTGATAAGTACGGGTGACGCACCCAGGGTTACCCTAGCGATCCTTCTCTATTTTCGACCCTCCTTCTTGTCAACCAATTTTCATCTTTTTTTTTTTAAAAAAAAATTCACACTTAACCACAGTTATATCTTATTTGGCGCAACCTGGCCACATCTAGCTCATGAGTCCCTAAACTTCACTATCACTCACTCTCTATTTTCATCCCTCCCTGTCGACCAATGTCTTTTTTTCTGTGTTTTGACGTCTAGATCACAGACTTACCTTGTTTGGCGCAGTTCGGAGACATCTGGCTCTTGCAACAATAAAGTTCACTATCACATGGCTATTATAAAAGCCTCTTTGTTGGCTAACAATGGTAAATTAATATTAAAGTCATTTGAACCCAAAACATTCCAAAAAGAAGTCTAAATTAAAAAGTAGTTCAAAATCCTTCAAGTAAAATGGCTGCCAGTTAACTGTCTTAAAAGTATGAACAATTTTATTCATTTTTAGTCAAATCTCAAGTACTAATTACATGTGATTTAAGGTAATACATCAATTATCAATTGATAGATAAATAAAATACTTAATTTTTATATATGTTTTGTTTCAGTCCAATAAAAAAAATTTCAAAAAATATTATAACATGTTTATGAAAATGAAGTTTCATACTGGTGAAAGCAGGCACCATACATATAGCATGACTAATGTATATACTTTCTCTCTGCTCTTTCATATATATACTCTCTCTATATATTCTTCTATATATATATATGCTCTTTCTCTCTCTCTAATAAACCTGGCAAATGCTTTTAATTATGTGGTTCATTTTTAGTTTTTAGTTATTAAGAATGCGTTTGAATCATTTTTTTTTGTGTTATCATCTTAAATAAGATATAAAATGAAACAAAATATTTTATAAATTCAATTATATCACTAAATTGTTTATAAGTAGATGCAGCGTAATTTTTTTAAAAAACTGATTAATTTGCAAATTTCTGGGTCATTTTATCTCTCTTCTATCTTTATAAAAATATTTTCATTTTATACCTTTCTTATATTCTACTAAGTTTGATTGAAAAGTTATGATTCCATAGCTATAATCTTTTTACTTATTACCCATTTTTCAGAATTATTGTCGTATACGTGAGTGTGTTTATGATTTTCTTTTTCATAATGCACTATTAAATTGTCAAAACAGTCTGTATCCTTTTCCACAATTTTTCTTCATCGCGTGATTTGAAGGGTAAGCGCGTCGGAGAATTTTGAAATTCATGTCTACAACAGATTTTAATGGTATCTTTCACTCGTAATGAAAAGGAAACTGATTTTGAACAGTACATCAATGGTATCTGTAAGCATACAAATATAATTGAATAAAATTAGGGGCACATATAACGTTAACATATAATAAAGTTTTTCAGGAATTTCCAGGGACACTTGGAAAACTCACACCAACGACACTTGCAAAAAAATGCATTACATAGGGGTCACAGAAAGCGTTAATGGATTAAAAAAATCTTTGAAAATCGACTTACGAATAAAAATATTATGGCTGCGGAGTTATTAATTATACTTCAGTCCATGTACATAAAATTAGTGCTATTTTCAAATGTTTTAATTATAGCAATGTATTTTCAAAAGCATTAAATTTAAATATATATTCGCAACTCCTAAAGTTAGCAATTAAAGAAATTGTTAATAACATCACTAAAAATAAATGTTTTCACTCAAATGTATATTACAGGAAAAATAGCAAAGCATAAGAGATTTAAAATAACTGAACAAAAAAAACTATTAAAAAAAAGTTCTAATCCTCGGGGTATTTGGTCATCTGAACATCGCTGCAGAAAAGAAATTTTTGATGAACGAAAAATAATTTTTGACTAACTAAAATTAAATCCGTGACTCATTTGAAAAAGATTACGTTATTTCTGGGCATCAAAAATTAATTAACAAAACTAGATGTATATTTTCATAAGATTCACTTCTATTCAACATGGGGAATACATTTTATTTTAAGCATTTCATACACAGTTCTTTAGACTGTGTAATTTATGTATAATGAAAATTGATGCGACATGTCGTAGATTTATAAACAGAGAGATGCACTGTAAATTCATGACTCGATCCCTTTAATGAATGTTGGAGAAATTTCGATTAATAACGACTTTCACAAAACAGTTCTTAGTTTTGATTAAATATTTTTCTTATGATTGTTATTATTTGAATGTGTTTGAACAAAATTGTTTTCTATTTTATTACTCTTTCCCGTTCATTTTTAAATAGCGCAGAATAACTACGATAGAACAGAACACGATTGGAATTGATATTTACCCGTATGTAACGGATGAGGTTATCTGATTATCAAACTACGTTTTTTATACAATTCATCTTTTAATGCATAAATGACATTAGCAAAAACAAGTTAACATTTGAAGCATTTAGATGCGTAATAAAACTTTTACGCTGATGTTGTATAGAATTTTCAAAGAACCGACTCGATTTCAATATCACTTGTCTCAAATCTTATATTTTCCCCCACATAGTTCAGAGAGAGAAACTAAATTAAAT
>BMAW01049608.1:46530-93458 GCA_019974015.1 Nephila pilipes
ATTTTATCCTTATAAGGTCTGTTAATTTAGAATGAACCTGATATAGAATAGTGTATATAGATCAGATGAATCTCTCAAATATCACGTATACAGAACGTATTTGTATCTTCATGTCGAATCGATCGGTTGTGACCTTAAAATAACTTCGTAAACATTGAATAATGCGTGGATTGTGATGAAAGATATTGAAATTCCAAGCTTCGAAAAAGCAAAATAAACAAAAACGTTTGCTTTCACAATCAACTGCACTGAGGAGAGGTAAAACTGAATTGGAATTGCTTGGAAGTTCCAATTCCAATACGAAACGACTGATCCTGATTTTCATTTTGTCTGAATCTTGGAAATGGTTACATACAAGTTTAGAAGAAAGTTGAATAAAACATTTCTGCCTGATTTCCCAAATGAAATGTTCTGTCGCTTTTGCAAATAAATATTCCAAAATAATTTTTTGAAAGTTAAAAGAGAAATACTATTATAACATTTAGTAACTGATATAAAATAAAGTGTTTATTTCTTACAACGTTTGATCGTTTCTTATATTCTTTAGAAATTTATATACTCACTTAAAAATATCACATTTACGGTAAATCAAATTTTTAACTTAAGATTTGCTAATTATAAATAATTTATAGCTGTAAAATGTTTTTCTAGATAACAGTTATAAAAGCTATTCTTCGTCGTACAGCCTTATTAAAAAATTCATTGTTTTAATCCAATTTTTTACTTATACGATAAGAGAGAGAGAGAGAGTATGATTTTGTATTGTTTTAAAAATATTTTTTTCTGATTTCTGTGTTCATGTGATTTAAAATGATATACTTCTTGAGCTGAGATTTGGTGCTCTAGTAAATATATCAAAAGGTAACGAAGTTTTCACTAATAATATTCGCATTTTCGATTACAGTCGATTTTAATTTCTGAGATCCAAATATGAAACATGACTTTTAACTTAATTTATTTTTGCCACATGTATTTTCTAAGTCAACAAATGCATAAAAAATTGGGAAAAATTAAAAACAAATACTTTTCATTGATTTCCTTAAATATTTAATCAAAAGTGTTTAGACTAATTTATTTACAAACATAATTGCTGATGTTCTAAATATAATTATTGATAAAATATTTGATCTAAAAAAAGCTTATAATTTTTTGTAACCGATAATATTAAAATAGCATTAATGTAATAGTTGATAGTGAACTTGTTTAAAAGTAATATTTTTTGCGTTAGTTCTGTGATTGCTTAAAATTTTCAAACATTTATTATATGAAACCTTATCCAGTTGTAGTCCATTTAACAAGTACAGAGAGAAAGCATATAATTAAGATTATTCTGCATTGAAAATAAAAATATCAATTTATTTCATTTTAATGTTGTGATATGTAAACTTAATTAAATCAAAAACAGTTTTCTGTACATGATTTCCTCCTCCTAGACACAAAACTATCAAAGTACTTCTATTATATTTATAATGCATATTTACATAGAGTTAGAAAATTAATGTGGTTAAGAACCGTTTCTCTATAATAGATAAACATTATATTTTATACACATTGTACAGTAAAAATCATAGAGATTCTCCTTGGAATATTTCACAAATTACTTTGTCCGAAATTTACTTATTAGAAAAATACAGTTAGAGCTCATACATGAATTTATATAAATATTTATATCTAGTAAATAGGTAATATTATATAGCTTTAGTCTCTGTTAATTAAAAAAAAACTGTATATATACCGGCTCACCAGACAGCTTTGAAATACCTCACGAGAAAAGGAGGGCTGTAAAAGAATAAAGATAATGGATGATGTCCAAAGAGGACAAATGGAAATGTTTGCGAAAAAAAAAAAGAATCGTTGGAATGTTAGAGTGAACACGATCATAAACCGAAACGACTCTAATTTTTTATGTCTCAGTGTATGATCAAAAGACAGGATTCAAGGTTCGGGAAAAATTAACAGGCGATCAGTACCAGAACAAACAAGAGTCGCAACCGATCACCGAGAGGGAATTCTAGCAATAACTGAGCAATATCGGAGGGACAGTTTTGCCAGAAAACAAGACTGAGCGTTCACATCCTCTACAGAACTATGAGTTTCCAGACAAACGGTTGATAGTAAACTCAATTGTCTTGCTCTCTATGAATGAAAACCAACAGCTTGCATTATCCTCATATCTATGCATAGAAGCTCTTGTTGAAACTGGAGTTTGGAAATTCAGTATTGCAGTTTGGGACAGCGGACTAGCGTGATGTTGAGAGACAAACATTGTTTCAGTCTGAATTCTGATTCTCATAAGCTAACGATATAACGATGACGAGGAACTCGTTTTTACCCTGCAAATATAAACGAAAAGACATCGTTTTCTGTAGATGGAGTTCATGGTGTGTTTAAGCACAACCACTAACTTGACAGTAGTATTTCTCGTTCCCTGCCATTCCGACTAAGGTATACTTCATTGTTCACTTAATTACTAACTATGCTAAACTTTTGGAAACTAGTGTAATTCGCATAATAAGGCATATTATCCTTTTTTACAATGGAAAAATTACTTTTGTGTGTGCGTATATATATATACGAGGTGCGGCTATTAAATACCGAGAGTGACACTGTAAATTATTTTAATTTTATTTCAGATATATTTACTTATTACCACCTTCAATATGCAACCCTTCTCTTTCGTTACGATGCTCTATGCGAATCTTCAATTGTATGAACAGTGGTGGAAGTCTTCCATCAGCTACTTCAGGAAGCGTACCATTTCTCTTTCAGAGGTTTAACAGATACAAATCTTATTCCTTTTAATGTAGATTTCACCTTAGGAAACAAATAGAAGTCGCATAGTTCAAGATCCAGCGAATAAGGAGGATGTTCTGTGACATTGGGCTCTTCTCGGTTTCTCTTCACTAACCTTGGGGACTTTTAATTTTGATTGATTTTTTTGCTAAACAACCTTTGCCCAACCAAAAATGATACGTGAATATGCAGATAGAAAGCAGGTAGAAATGAAGTGAAGCGGGATAGTTAGGATATATATAAACTCCGACTGAAAGTCGCGATAGAGAAGCTGAAGAAGATATAGAGAGGTGGAAGGAGGAGTTGGAAAGAGAGGTTGAAATAGGTGATTAGTTTAAAGATTGATGCAAGAAGTTTAGTTATTACTGTTTTCAACAAGTGAGTGAGTTGCAGTCGAGGAAGGATTAGTGGTAAGAGTCTGTTAGATTACTATTGGTGGGTTGAATTTGGTTAATAGAAATCATCCCCAGGAGAGCATATATAGTTGTTGTTATAGTAAATAGAAGTTAATAAATTCCGTAAATATTGTTCTAGTGTCTCTTTGATTGATTATTGTGTCTTAGTGTTTAATAATTGCATCTAGTTATGGCATAAGAGGCAGCTCGATTCAAGCAGGGGTCACAGTTCTAACACTGGGATGCAGCACTTGGCTAGAACCCTCTTTACAGACAATGCGGAATGAGCCGGCGTAATTATCTTTGTGGAATAACTTCCCGTACGGATTATTTGTCGATTCCTACAGTCTCAGTAATTGCATGAATACTTAAACAACGGTCAGATCGAACCAGATTACCGATTTTTTTTTAATATTTTCATGAGTTTTTGACGTGATAGGGCAACCGAGCTTGAAACATCTTCAACGTCTTCTTGGCGATCTTGAAAACACTTAAACTACTCAAAAATACGTGCATGTGATAAACATTAATTACACTTCTTTTAATAAATTATAAGTTTCAGTAGTACCTTTTCCAAGTTTCATGTAAAATTTCCCAACCATTCATTGCCCACTTGTCATTTTTTAAGTTAAGAAATTCTGAAGCTAACGAAAATCTTCGGCTATATGGATTTGTTTACAGAAGCGAGAAGCACTGCATTCGAAAGAGACGGCTTCATGCTAAACAACTGTCGATCACTGGCCTTTAGCGCATGCATACTTCTTCTGTAGCAACGTCTTCTAGTTATTTAATAGCCAAACGTTGCACAGATATATGATGTTATATTCTTTCAACATAATAATAGTATAGGTGTTAAAATTTTTATATTTGTATCAATAATGTTTAAAGTTATTGCAAACTAATGTTAAGATGAATGAATTGGAAATATTAGATACTATAATTATAGAAGGTAATGAAATTTTTAATAATACTTACCATGAAAGTGGGATATTTTGATTAAAATTCATTAAGTACCATTATGGAGGAGTTCAGTAAGCTTGGACATATACAGAAATATAATTTATGTATATGTATTGCATAAGCTTAGACTAAATCACAAAATCTTTACATTAACTTTAATCATTAAAAAATTGTTGGCAAGCTATATTATCCTTGAATATTTGTTAAGAGAAAACTTTTCAATATTTTCGGAAGATTATTATTCGTTATTTCATCTACATTCGGATGCGGAAAACGAAGGATAACGATTTTTCAACTTGATTGAACTACTTCAATAAGTTAAACAAAGAGTGTTTATTTGCTTTTTATTACGGAGCAAAAAATTAGTGATAAGAATGTTGATAACAAATTCTCACTTGGTTAATAATTATGCAAAAATTTTAGCAGTGCATTTTATCAAAGATAGAAGTTTCCAAGTTAAATTACTCCAAAGCTGGTAATTTTTTGTGAAAGGTTTCAGATCTTATTAATTCTGTTTTTTTTAATTATTGATTATTAAGGTGATAAATTTGATATTTCATACGAATATTAAATAATTTTCGCAAAAAAAACTACAGTTTCAGTAGCTTCGGGAGTGCTTTTCGAATCCAAAGTAACTATCGAAAAAATCTTTAACCTAACTTTTATTTTATGTCTGAAATTTTATTTTAAAAAATAAATAATGAGCAATCTAAATAAATATAATAGTATAATAAACTTAATTAAAAACTTACCCATGTAAATGACATACCAATTTAAATTATTAATTTTCCAATTTTATCAAAACGATTCCAATTTTATTTCAATCGCCTTTGAGTCTTTCTTAATATTCGTCAATTGTGCAGCAAGGTTTCAATATCAACTATAACTGAATCATGTAGATATTTTACGAAATTCTCTAGGAATTTTTGCTACACGATCGACCTCGAGGTGTATCAACTAGGTGTCCTGCTTTCTGACATACCACTTATAGCGAACAGGATTAATTATTATATCAAGAGCGATCGAGACGCAATAAATAATTAATCAAGCAAATTTTTAACTAATTTTTTCTGTCTAAAATAATCAAAATCAAAATATAATACTAACGTGGAAGGTTCACCTAATCCAGTCCTTACCAATGATTATAACTGAGAATTATATTTATCAGAATTATAGCAAACATTAGGGATAAATAAACTGAATCCGAGTTTAATATGTTTCTGGTGGCTGGATCTTAATCGTATTATCATTATATTCTTTGAAGATCACCTAACATTTTCTCGCTTTTTACTAGTGTGCTCAACTGTCTCGTTACTTCTATATATCCTGTATCTCTAATCTCTCTGATACATCCTTCTTCTGATTCACTACACTTATTAATAGTAATTCTAATTTTCGTAAGTCTCGGTTCTTTTACAAGGCGAGTTTCGTAATTTATATAATGTAATAAAGTAACCTAAAGTTCAGCTAGAGGGAAATTCGGTTGGGAATCTTTTCAAACTCTTCATTATAAAAGTCATTAAAACAGCATGAAAGAAAAAGAGGAGTATGCAGCTTAACAAAAAAATGTATGCTGTGAAACTCATAATAGCAGCATGATCTGTTTTCCAATTGAAAAAGTGAACGACAAGATGACTCGTATCGTATAAGACATACTAATTTAAAAAATAAAATATTTTCAGTCGATTGCTTACATTTTAAATATTGTTATTAGAGAATAGATATTTCTTTATATCACGGGTTTTTTTAATGTAAACAGTGACCTTCCTCTAGTTGTGAAGGTCAAGTGAGCAAAATGTCACCAAGATCAGAATAAACTGATGACATGCGTGAGTTAAATACAAACGGACTCACTCACCTTTATATATGTTCGTTTTTTAAGACTATTATTAAGATTTTATTCCTTATTTTTGCTTCGCTTTTCTCTATCATTCAACATTTAGACTTTAAATTATTGTTAGTCTTTAAACTGTGGTTATCAAACTGTGCATAATTTGGTTCTGGTACGATAAACCTTAACCATTACTCAATAACTCTCTTCTGAATATACACCTGCCTCTTTCGCAGTCTAAATGATCTTCTCCACTATCACATTGATAGTAGAGAAGAGAATTAATGAGCTTTACGAGTAAGTGAGTTCGCGATGTTCGCTCTTCGAGATCGATGGGCTTAAAATAACATCAGATAAACAAAGGGCTAGAAACGAATACCATGTTTTATTCTGATCAATTTCGAGCATCATTTTATTCGCTTTTCTGCACTAAATTTTCGAACCAAAATATCATTAATTTTGAAGTTTCACATGAATTTGAATTTATTTCACACCATTTTGACAAACATTACTTAAATCATGGTACATTAATCTCCTTTAGAGGAAGAAATTATAGAACAAATCATTAAAAGCTTTTCTAAATGTAAATTTAGGTTATATTTTTAAAATGTTATATTTATTTCTTTTTTGACAGAAAGTTACTTTCACGCATTTTATGATTAGTAATTAAAATATTGTGAATTTTTTAAGGAATACATATAAGAAATTTTCCTGATACCAGTAATCATCCGTCCTGTAGACCATGTTTAAAAATTATGAGTTCCGTCACCAATAGCTCTCACATTGCTTCTAAATGCGGTGTTAATAATTAAGTAATCATTCAAAATAAATAAACATTTTTCATTTGGTGGCTAGTAGTATTATTTGCTATTGTTAATTATACTACTGGTCATTAAGATTGTAATATCATGAAGGAAAGAAAATAAAAACAAGTAATATAAATAAATTAAGTCAATTCCTACTTGGTCAACAAAGGGAATTTTTATTTTAAATACTTTTTTATTAAATAATTACAATTATTATTAATATGTATATACATATGACAGAATCACAATATTAAGTGGCAAAAGAAACTTTTCTCCAGCTATCTACACGCTTCGTCAAACTTATTCCTAAATTTATATCCTGTTAAATATCTTATATAAGAGAAATTATTTTCTCCCATATAAAACTAAAATTAATTATTGAAAATCAAATAAAAAAAACTTTGTGCTTCGATGAGATCCGAAGGCATGGAGATTTTACGCGAATGCTCTACCAACTTTACCATTGCTAGATGAATGATATAGTAGAAGCATTGGCTTGTTTCTTAATTCATCCGGTAAATTAAATGGTTGGAATGCAGTTAAGTCCAACCACCCTTGGCGATAGGAATTATTTGACTGGGGAATTAGTTTATGGGGTAATAAGGATGCTAAATTACTAGAAACAACTGCCAACCTTGGCAGCTAAAACGGACTGTTTTTGGTTACGCATAGAGACGAACTGAGATTGGATGACAGAAACGTACAACTCATTCCATGCTGCTTGAAGTCTATATAACACTTCATCAACCATATTAGCTGGAAAGGGGGGTCGGGTCAGTCTCTCAGTAGCCTATGACTAGATGTTTTCAATGGTTGACAAGTTTGGGGACCGTGGAGGCTAGGCAAGAATCGGATACCTTGTGTATCGAGGAAGGTCAGAACTCGACATGCAACATGTGGTATTGTATTATCTTGTTGGAATATAGTGTTTGGCAGGCCTCGAAGATAAGTTAGAACAACTGGACTTAAGATGTCAGAAATATACCGATCTGCGTTCAAATTACCGTTGACCCGATCTAGAGATGTGCGTGTCGTGTACCCAATAGCTGCCTGAACCATCACATTAGGTGCAGTGCACCTATGACTATATCGAATACAAGAAGGCGACGAATGGTCTCCTCGGAGCCTCCAGACATGTATACGACAATCAAAATACTGCGCGCAGAATCGAGCCTCGTTTGAAAAGACACATCTGTGCCACTCCTGCATCCAGCTTTGTTAACCAGTGCACCAGAGTCGCTTTCTCTCTCCACGCTGCATTATCATGTGAGGCCGAAGTAATGGTAGCCGTGCTGACAGTCCATGCTGCTATAAACATCGTTGCACCGTACGAAAAAATACTGGACCTGCTGCAAACATGCCCGTTTCGTGACAAATGATCCGTGATGTGGTTGTACAGATTCGCAGGACCGACCTCATAATATGTCTGTTCTTTTTATAAAACTCTTTCTTTCGAAACTGAAAATGGGAATTTTTTAATGATTGTTTTCAGCAAATCTCCCATATAAAATGAAGAATTTCTCGTGCAAACATTTAAAAGCTTTTTTTTGAAAAAAAATTAAGTTAATAAAAATATTTATTTTATATATACATATATGCTTAGAAATTCAAAGAAGAGTTTGATCGAGGAACATTTTAACTTATGCCACAGAAAAAGAGAGTATTACTGAAGCAAAAGAAACTTTATTACAGCAAACAATATACTTTTATTTCATTACAGACAATGTAATTTACTTTTAATAATTCATGTTGGCTCTAAATGGTGATATCTTATGAACATATTGTGCGAAATATTTAGTTTAGAAATTTTTTTGATTGATAGTTTTGGCAGGAGCACATAAGCTTTTGCTTGTAAATTTTGCTGCTGGAAGTTATGTTGGAGCATTACTTTATTACGTGCCTAACCTATGAATTTAGTTTCAACATGAAAAATCAAAATTAAATACTTTACGTGTTACAAAAATTAAAATTTAAATTGCAAGAAATTTATGAAAGATTGGAAGAGAATCAGAAATCTAACTGTTTTAAATTATATCTATGTAAGTGACATGTCATTGGCTGTTTTTAGTGAAACTGGGGATTGGGAGTGTCTGAAGTCGATTGCTATTGGTGGAGCTTGCGAATGGGAATTTCTTAAAATTTAACTTCTTAGCGGATAGCTCGTACTCTTGCTCGAGGAAATTCTCTATTAATTTCTTCAGTCTAATGTTTTATTTATTAGCTTAAAGATTTTCATTATTTATTCGATTAATTTTTAAATTTATGATTACCAATTCCATAAGTGCAATTACTTAAGTTATTATTATGAATTTCAACACCAGAGTTCAAATTTTGCTGAGTAGCTAGTTGAGTTTTCATCGGAATCAGAATCTTATTATGGCGGTGTAGTTGTACTTAAAATATTGAAAATGGATCCAAGATTCTCTCGAATCATTTATTTGTTGAGTTTCGTTCATAAATTATTAAATAATATTATTTCCCTGAAATGTGCTATTGAATAAACAATGTGTAAAATGAAAATAATTAATTTAGAATATTGAATCATATGAAAATAGTTATACAAGGTGTATTAGAACTCGCCGCCAAAACTTCAAACCGTAGTAGGGAACAGAAAAACCAAACGATTCTGAATAGTAGAATATGAGCGCGAACAAATGCATGTCGTTGTAGAGAGCGTAAGGCTATCTGATAATTGTGGCACTTCGTCGATCGACATAGGGCCATTTCAGAAGTAATACTTACAATTTCATGATTATTTGGCGATTTTTCAACTGTATGTTCTAGCTATTGGCGAATAAACTCTTCTGCACGTGAACTAATCTTCAACATTTGGTGGAGAGATAGATAATAGCAAAGGCACAAATAAAGTATAGGATATCCACAACTAATCAGTCAAAAAGGAAGACGTCTGCGCATGTACAAAATAGTTTATCCGCCAACAAGTACGTGATGCAGCCAAAAATGTCGCCAAGTAAAGGCAGAACTATGAGCATCAATTCTGAGAAATCATAATATCAATTGACGATCTTCTACGAGTGTCAGACAGCTTTGCGCCCTTTAGAAAATCATGTGTTCGTTTGTGCTTATACTTTCATTTGTGAAACCGTATTTTTTTTACGGAAAAAGAATCAAAAAACATACGGAAAAAGAATTAAAAAAAAACGAAAATAAAAAAAAATGTTGTTAAAGTGAAAGAGTGAAAATATTAGAAAAAATACTATTACACTTGGGCAATGTATTCGAAATGTACTCAATATCTCATATTAAGATAGGAAAGATTTATTCGAGGTCATTTAACCAGCTAATAAAGAGTTTCAAGCTCTATGTACATTTGAAAAATAATTAAGATTTAAATAAGTTGAAGCCTATGAGTTTTTGAAACAAGAATTTTTTTTATAAAGGTGTAAAAATGTCTAATAAAATTTATAGTTTCAAAAAATGAGTTTAAGAAATGTTTTCATCGGGATTGAAAAAAAAATTAAAGATTTATTGGTAATAGTTTTTTTTAAAGATTTTATTAGTATTACGTGTAGTATCGTTCTCTAGTAAACTAATAAAGTTTTTTTTTCAATTAAAGAATATGGCTTCTAAATTAGAAAGCAAAAAAAAAGTATTTTCTTTGTTGGGAAAGAAAGAAAAACATTTAAGATGTAAAATTATTTTTATTAGCCAAATGAAAGGAAGTATTTAATTCAAGATTGACTATTTGAAATGTTTAAGGAGACAATTTATCACGAGAAAAAGGTAACTCCAAAAATATTTCTTTTTTTCTTTACTCAGAAACTAAGGGAAAAGAGAATTAATTTTTTTTCTTCAAAGCAAAAAAAAGCAATTTATTTGCTTCCCGATATTTATGTTAAGGAACTGTCAGTTTTCTTTGTTTCACGGATATCAAAGAGTAAGGTATTTTAAGAATTCATTGCAGCATTCTTAAGGAAGTATGCAGATTTTATTTGTATTTGACGGTGAATGTTAATGTTTTTGGAATTCTTTTTCTTTCATGAATTTCAACAAAGAGAGAGAGAGGGAGACAAAATCCATTATAAAGTCAAACAAATGAAAATAATTTTTTTTTATTATTTTATATATTTGATCTTCTGTTGTTAATTCAGTAAATCCGAGGTAAATGTAAATTTAGAAAATTACTTGAGAAATGAATTATTGAAACAATAATGTTTTGATTAGATTTATTTTTTACATTAAATAACCATTATTGTTTTTAATTCTAGTTAAATTAATTTTGCGATTCGCAAATTTTACTTTGATGTTGTAATAGAAAAAACCTATATACTTAGAATGGGAGAAAGAAGAAGCAAACAAAAGGAATTGATGCAGTTCAATGACACATATTTATTTAACATAGAACAATATTAATAATACAAGAAGAAACACGGGTGATATTGGCGAAGAACGTATTAAATTTGACTCTCGGTCAGGTGACGAGAAAGAACCTAAGCGGCTATTTCAATGTCCAAAATTCCACACCACACCAATGTAAGAAATTGGAGTGACGAAAAGTAAAACGTAAGTCATCCCTATTACACGACTGGTATTTTGCGTGATCAAGACTCGAGCCCGCGACTCGATGGAAACAAAGCCTTTCAGGGGTTTACAACTAAGAGCAGTCAACTACAGGGACCACGTTAAGTAAGGTAATATTAGAAAAAGAATTACAACATAATTATAAAGTAAATGCTAAGTACTGCAATTAAATATGAGTAACGTAATTTAATACCATGAATTGTTAAAGCTCCCAACAAGAAGCCATTTCATTTCAAGAATATAATTTGATTAATATGATTAAAGAATATATTTTGATTTAATGAATTTTCTTAATCCTAAGAAAATACTACTTTACTTCTCAAATATAGACAACCTAATCTATTTGAATGAAATAGCACTTAAGAAAGAACAAAAAATGAAGGTTTCTGAAGAATTATAATTTTTTTCTGTTTTTAAAATATTTTACATGCATTTTAAACATTTATAAATTAAAATATTTTACATTCGTTTTGTGAGTTTACCAGTGCTTAGAATTACTTTTAAATATTTTCAAAAATCGGAGAAAAAATTGAATTTCCATAGAAACCTTCATCATGTTTCGTTTTTATGGTACAACCTTTTTTACATTTAAATAGATAAAATATTTTACATTTGAAGAGAAAAACAAAAATCCATAGAATTAACATTACTTTGACAAAATCAAAATGGCTGATAGATGAGAGATTTAAACGAGAATAACTGCATTTGTTTAGTTTTGAATAATATCAAATTTTAGAGTTTGTCTTGACGGTAGATTCGAATTTTTGCGGCAGTACAAAATGAAATAAAAGGGGGGGGGCCAAACCGTATAAACTCAGTAGGCGTTTACAATGCATAGACACAAAAACAAGCCTATTATTCTTGTAGTCCCCTTCCCTTTATTCAACAGAAAAATCTCTCTCACTCATTATTTTAATTATTTTACGTGATTATTAACACTAAGTTATTTTGTTTTCTCTAATTTGAATTTTGATTTGTAATTGTTTCGAATAATATTGCGTTTATTGAAAAATAAAAAGACTCTCTTGGGTACAAACGTGACTCGGTTCTTCGAAAAATAAGATAAACTCTACTCATACGAGGTGTGACAATTAAATGTGAGATTAACACCGTAAAACATTTTATTTTGATGTCATATACATATTTACCGATTATCATTTTTCATATACACTCCTCCTCTCTCCCTACAACGTTCAATGCGAATCTTCCATTATTCGAAATAGTGCTGGAAGACATTTTCTGTCAGTTCCTTCAGGACGTGTACCGCTTTCTCTTTCAGAGGTTCAACGACTCAAATCTTGTTCCTTTTACTACAGATTTCACATCAGAAAATAGATAGAAATCACAGAGCTCTAGATACGGTGTATAAGGCAGATTGTCAAACCCTGGGATGCTATACTTGGTTAGAAACCACTTGACAGACAACGTAGAATATGCCAGGATATTATCATGGGGGAAAAATTTGTCATACGGATTCCTTGCCGATTCCTACAGTCTGTTTTCGATGTTGTCATCCATTTTGGACGAAGAAGGGCGACCAGGAAATCATCTTCAACGTGTTCTCGGGCATCTTAAATTACACAAAACACGTAAGCGTGATAAAAACAATTGATTGTCATACACTTCTTTCCATAAATTGTAAGTTTCAGTAGCGAGTTTCCTAGTTTCATGTAAAATTTCACAACAATTTGTTGCTCACATATCATTTTTCTAGAGAACAAAGAAATAACTCCAATGCGAAGTCTACAAGTACACAAATTTGTTTACAGAAATAAGAGGCATTGCATTCGGATCTCAAGCTAAACAACTGTCGGTCGCTGGCATTCGGCACATGCGTACTTCTTTTGTAGCAACGTCAGTCTCGTTATTTAATAGCCACATCTCGTATATTTAGAAAAAAATAGGAATAACATTCTATATATTCTTTCAAAAATAATGCATACATTGCAATGTTAATTAGTTTAAATAAAGCTTTTAACTGAATATAAATAGCTTAAAAAATTTTGATGGAAGATTCTATCGACATTTATTTAACGTAAAAGGTCAAAATGTTTATAAAAAGCTCATAAGGAATAAATATATTTCTATCCGACTCTTGTGCCATAGTTGAATCAAATGTAACTAACTCTAAACGTCAATAACTACTCCAAAGACAACTAAGTCTAATCCAATTCAACTATTTATTAATCAATTACTATAATATAATGGGTTATGGCTCTTTTTCAACTGCTTGGTTCGCTAACCAATTTAAATATCACTGAAATAATATGCTCTTACAAAACGCTTCCATTTAGGGTTGCCTTCCTCCGACAAATTCTCTGCGCAGGTAATAAACGATAACTAACATACTCTTGATATCATCGGCCTCTTGCTGGAACTACACTCAAAGGTAACCACACACTCTCTCTTTCCTATACATTTCACTTTACTTATAAAGGACCATATCTAAATCACTTCACTTTATTTCCACCTGCTTCTAATTAACATAATCTCGTTTCATTTTGGTTGGGAAGAAATTGTTATTTCATGCAATCAATCTCAATTAAAGTAGCCAAGGTTAGTGAAGAGAAAATCGCAAATAGCCCAACATCACAAACTATATACAACAAGAATATATCCAAATTTACGGTATTTAACCAAGCAATATATTAACACAAATTAACATAAAATACCTAATTGATATTTAGTACTTTGTTAATCATTCCAGTATAAAAGTCACTTACTAAAACCTATACATGTCTGGGCGCCACTACGCATGAAGAGCAATTTTGGAATGATAAAAATTATAAAAGAAAATATAAAGACGTATAACGGGAATACTAATAGTACATGTTCTTATAGTGAGAAAAATGAGGACTGGTCCTTTTTTCTAATTCATTGTAAATCATTTGTAAAGGAAACATTTTTATATTAAATAGATTTGTTTTGTTAACAAAGAAAAGATAATTTTTACACCGAAATATAATTTTCAAATCCCGATTAATTTTAGGCATAAACAAAAGATAACAGAAGCAATATTTAATTAAAGGAATTAAGGTGAATAGTATAATGGTTTAAAATTGTGTTGCTTTGCCTTAAATTTTCAATAAAGACAGAGAATAGAGGAGCACATTTTTAAGAAGAATATAAAATGTTTAGTTAGGTTGAAGGTACAACAAAATCAAGATGGCTGATTGACTGATTATTTATATAATACTTAGAAGCAATATAAGAGGTAAGGAAGATGGAATTCGTAACACTGATTTCAGTCAATTCGTAACTTCAAGTTTGGTGAAGGTCAAAGTTCGGTCAAGGTAACTTTGAGCTTTGAGCATGGCACCAGAGCTGTCCCCCAGCATCGATAATGACGTTCACTAATGTATTTTTTTCGTAGTGATTCGGGAGTTTGTTGGCTGCTGAAGTTTTGTGGTCATAGTCGCGGACTTGCGGCATGCGGTATTCGTCGAGTCGTGGACTCGAGCCTTGATGCCACTAAGGACTTGCCGTATAGCCGGAACTGACGTAAGTTAAATCTGTTACTGGGACTGATACACGTTAAAGCATGTTAAGCTCTAACTCCTCCCGTTAGAATGGTGTGGAAGCTAAGAGAGGGAGTTGCCAGCTCAGGGTCGTTCTTGTCACTTGACAGAGATTCAAAATTATGAGGTCCGTCGCCAATCGCCTTCATGTTGCTTCTAGTGCAACGTTAAAAATGCCAATCAATCAATTTAGAATTTGTTGGCCCTCACCACCAGTTCTCAACTTAGTGGTTCTCGCATTTTCCATTTTAATACTGGGGCTGAACTGTACAGAAAACTGTACGGAACTATAACACTGTACTATACTCTAATGAAAACACTATACTGAAACAAAAACATTGTATTTAAAAGAAAACGTGCAGAGTTTCGTATCCTATCATGTTCTCACAATATGACAACTGTGTAGATACAAGGTACTGTAAAATAAAATGTTTTTGAAGTTCCGGAGGCATTTTTCAAGTACCTTCAAAACTAATAAATGTAACCATGGGACTAAAATTGCTCTTCAAAACTTATTTTAACTTTCATTGAACTATGTTAAATTTCTTTTACCCTGTATTTTTTATCAATAGAAGAGCATTTAATTCAATCAATATTTAAAATGTAAATTTAATTTCGTAGTTTCTAGAATGATGAAATGCTTTGTTGGATATTTATATCATCTAACAAGACAGAAGGAGCTCAAACACATTAAATGCATGATTTAATAGTTTAACTACTTATCTGGAGTGATTTATCTTAGGTATCTTTGTTAAAACTACAGTGAAGTTCGACAATCGGGCAAAAACGTTAATCAGGCATAGCCGTGGTACCGAACGTTCTGGATTAAAAATCGCTTTCTGTGCCTAATTTAAAATCAGATTCAATCATTTAGCTTACTCTTATGATAAATTTCAACGTCATTTGCAGAACATTACTTTAAAAAATTTCTTAAATGAATAAAACTTTATCGTTTATAAGAGTACATTTACAGCTGCTTGTTATTACATAAATCTAAAGTTAATATAACTTGTGTGAACGATTTATTAGTCGTTTCGTAACTTTCTTAATTAAATCTCAGCAATATCTAAATCGTTTGCTATGTTATAAAAGTTTGTTAAAACAACTTTACCTCGTTAATTCGTTGTGTATAAACAAGAAGTTAGGAAACTCGGTAAATTTGCGGAAAACTAGCTGAGATATTCTTCGAATAAGACCCCCATTAACTGCGGAAACCTCGGATAAGACCCATTTAATTTTGCCCAAAGTAAAATCTTACTATTAACTTGATTTTAAACACTAATTTTATAGGGTTATTTTATCCTAAAATATTAAACTTCGAATAACTAAAATAATTTTAGTAAGAGCACGTTGTATTCAAATAAAATTAGTTATTGGACACAACCGTAAGACCTATATTTAATACAAAAAACATAAATAATGTTTAGATTTATATTAAGTTTACGTTTTTTTCCCCAAACATTATACAATACTGTATGAAACTTACAATATAACTCAAATGTTGCTGTGTAAGTATTTTTGTATACAAGTACAACATCGACGTATTTTGCTACTAATACGAACTTTGATTTGAATAATCCGTATAAAATTTATTATCATTATTATTATCATCATTTTGTAAAATGATAGTTAAATTCCATGTTATGCTATCAAACTCCAGTGAAATGTGTTATCTAGTTATTCTTACATTTTGTTATATTTGAACGATATGTAGTACTTTTAATATTTTTATAAATTTAATATTATGGTTTATTTATGAAATTATTATTTCGTTCACATTTCTGTTTTTAACAAGATTTCTTGTAACTTAAGAAATTTTATTATCCTTAATACTTGAATGCTTTTATACTAATTGAATATTTCTTTAATCAAATATTATCAGTTAAAAAGTTTATTGTATTAGAAAGTTATAATTTTAGGTTTTTTTCACTCGAAAAAATAATCTAAGGTTAATACCAATACTTTTTTAGTTAGTTTCAACTATTTAACACTACCGGTAGATAAATTACGTGACGAATACACCTGTAGGAAAAAATAAATTAATGAAAGGGGGAAATTACATAAATTCTTTAAGCTATATGAATTTGCTGATAATTGTAGAAAAGCTAAATAACTTATTTTTGCTACCCTATATATCAACATTAAATGTTCAACATAAAATTTCTTTCACAACAAACAATGAATGGATATAAATCTATTAAATAAAATAAACTACTTTTGTTTTATAAACATTTATAAAGTTCCAATTTTAAAATGAGGCGAAATTTAATAGAAAATTAATAATAATTCAACGAAAAGTTTAATTTATTAAATTTGAGAATTAAATTTTGTGTATTATTGTGTTTATAATTTTAATTTTTATTGTACTTCAACGAATTTAATAACTTAAAAGATGAAAATGTTTCAAACTCTCAGTTTTATTTTATCTAAGTACAATATAATACTGGAGAAACCTTAAATGTTTGATATATGAATACCTCATAGTTAAAAACTAAAAACTTCGTTTTCAATAATAGTCGACGATTACTTTTAAAGTACTGTTTAAAGCATAAATCCACTGCCTCGAGAGCAAAACTTCAATCACATACATTTCAATGATACCATGAGTAATATAATTTCTTAAATAATACAATTATTTTACACAAGCAATCATTTTAGTTCAGCAAAATATTTTAATTTTGGTGCAATATTTGAGCATGAAACGTAACATTGAAATTTTTAGCTGCAAAAGGCCTTTATTTGAACGCAAAAATAATATAATTGCTTACATTTATAAGTCAATACTGTATTATTATATTACATAACAAAAGTTAAACATTTCATAGTTAAGCTGTCACAAAATAATAAGAAATCCCCGGTACTTAAAATATTGCTTTACTTAAACCTTTTTATTATGCAAAAACTAAGAAAGAACAAAAATTTTTTTTCTTTTTGTTTAAAAAATATCATTATTGTTTTGAGTTAAAATCTCGACAATCAAAGCGTATTTTCCTTTGGAAAATAACACAAATAAAAATTATCTATTTTTTTTTTAATTTTTCGCTGTTTTCCAGCAAAATTTCATTTTAGGTTCTACATACTTTACTTTTTCTTTAAAACAAGGTTTCTTTCGAATCAAGAAAAGGAAGCTAAAATACATATTTTTAGCAATTCTTTATATTATTATACACATATTAAGAACTTTAGTTTATTTTAAGCGAATTTCGCATCATTTTCATCGTAATTTAATCACATAATGAAAAATTAAAAATGATTTTTCAACTTTCATTGTGTTATACACTTTACGATTGTAAACGATTTTAAGACATACAAAAAATCCTTTGCAAAGAAATGAAATAATTCCCATGCTAATTGAATTAATTTATTTTTTCTGTACAAACTTAATACAGAATAAACTTCTAACCGTAATAAATGTCGTTAGCATTGTATTTATCACAATCAACTAGTGGAAAGTTATACAAGACTCATTTCGTTACTCATGACTAATAATGTCCCAGAGGACAAATTTTTCATGTAAAATAATATTGAAACTGCAAGTAAATTGAAAGTTTCGTGCAACTAGAACATTTTTATTACTTAAGGTACAGGCAATTTTAAGTCTATCACGTGCATAGAACTCTTTAAAGTCGCAACGTTGCATTTGTGTAATGTAAAATCTAAATAACACTGCTTTATAATTAGTTTTATAGATCGTTTTAATTATGATTACCTGCAAGAGTTTTTAGTTGCACATAACATTATTTTTGAAACTTAATTATATGTAACATTTTCAAAACTCTTAACTTTAAAGGGTTTTAACTGGAAGGAAAAAAAAAGAAAAATTTAGTGAAGAAAGTACTGTGAATGTTCAAAGGATGAAAAAAAATATTAGAGCCATAGAAAGTTGTAAATAAACTGAATACGTAGAGACAATTTTGATCTGAGTAGTCAAAAGTTACAAAAATAATGTTCTCAAATAATTATATCGTTCGAAATAGTATTGCTCGAAAGCCGTCACTTCATTATTTAACGTATACATTGCCTATATAACCAATTAGCTTACACAGCTGTCGGATAGCCGGCCACACATTTCAAGTCCATTGTTTTGTTGCCGTCTGTGAGACGTACTGAACAGCGGTAACTTCTTCCGTCGATTGACGAATGACAAGTTAGAAACCAATGGAAACATTAAATTATTGAATTGAAAGGTATATGAGACATTTTCGATTTATCTGAAAAGTTCACTAGTGATAAGAAGTAATTTTTTTTTTTGAGATTTATCCAATTGCGCAGTATTAAAAATGGCTTACCGTAAAAAATATCTCTCTGAGGAGGTATTCAGATACTTTTTCTTAAATTGAAATAGTAACTATAGTATTAACTACGAGTGAAATAATAGCATGCCAATAGGCATTAGTTAGCATGTATATTACCAGATGCGTTCGATTTAAGTGTAGACTCTAAAAAATAATTTTTTTAACATTAACGTAGGTAAAGCACAATAGCATATTCAGAATATTTAAGGTACAAACTCTCATTTCTCCGTTTACCTTTCTCTTTTCCTTTATCTTTTAAAACCCGTAGAATTAATATTAAATTTTAAAATCAGTAGAACATTGTAAATAAAACTTACATGGACTTTAAAATCAACACAATATAAATTTTGAGAAATTAATTAAGGTTTACCCAGCTCCTTTTCTGTAGCCTTTGGGACTGAAATGCTAATTACTATCTTGTCCCGAGACTGAGTGGCTATTTTGACACTCAATCTCCACGTATAAGTTCCTAAGTAAACTTCTCATTCACGTATCGCCCCGGTGTGAGAGGAAGGACTCAGTTGACTCATAACCAGCTTCTTAAGGGAAATTACCGAGGATGGAACCTGGTCGGCAGTGTTCGCTGTCAGACACACTATATCCACTACACCACAGCGAAAACCATTTAATAAGGCAGTCTAATTAAAAGGGCAAAATATTTAATTTTAAACACGGAATTAGTTCATAAATTATATTACGATAAAAATCATGAAAAGAATTTTTCTTGTTCTTCGGCTTACGATGTACTTCTTTCGATGACAGATGACATTCCGAAGACAAACTGGTGTTACCATTCCCCGCCGCTATCTATCAAAAAGGCGCCAAATCAAATTTGAAATTTATTAATAAGTCAGTTTTGATTTCAGTTGCGTCGAGTTGTCCTCGTCGATGTTACTTGTATTTATCATTATACACCGGAAACCAAGCAATAAAAGAAATTGATTAATTCTGGTAAATGTGCTCAAAGGCTCATTGTCCGGAAAAGTTATGGAGACGAAACGTTTGGATACGAAAGGCCTTCATCGAAAAAGTAACAATAATCAATGGACAAAACTACAGAGAGTTAGAACATTTCAATTCCTTATACCTTATTTTATTCCTAACTTGCGTACTTCTTGAATTGCTTTCGCATATTAAAATCAAGTAAATGACGCAAGAGAGCAAATGATGTAAATCATTCAAGAGATGTACAGTTTTCAGACCTTTTAACCTAGTTTCCGTAATTCATTTTTTTTACTGAAAAATAAAGTTACAGTTATATTAATAAATTAATTTGAATTATTAATTTAACGTACCATAATGCCAGTGTACTTAAAATCATGACTTTGAGTTACATTATATGGAAATTGGATATTTCCGAAAGTAATTCTGTACAGAAAATTCCTAACAAAACTAACTGCATTATCGAACAAATTAAAGAATACAACTCCCTTTTTTCAGTTATCTCAGTACAATCCATTGATCTAACCCCTTTTCTTTAAAACTCATTGAATTCGACGACTTTTGTAACCTAACTGTATCACAACTTTTCCAGTCAATAAGAACATCTTCGCTTTCTTTGTAATAGATTCACAGGAAGCAACTCAGTATCTTGATTTTTGGTTGTTTGCTTGTGTGTAATGATGAATCCAAGTCTCATTGATGATGAAAACTCGAAGCGGTTGCAATCAGGATATAAAATTTGAAAAGTTGAATGAGTCTATGAGTCAATGTCAAATTTGTTTCGGCGCCATTTAATAGATGGCAGCACACAATGACAGCTAATATTTTTTACCAACATCCATCTGTTGTCGAATACAAGTAATTTTTAGGCCACTCTTTTACAAGCTTACAGCAAAGTATTATTTGAAGATTCCAAATAAATTTTGATCTTTTTTTTTTATTTTTTTGATAATTTCAAATCCCATTTTGTTGCAAAATTGTTTGACATGACTTTTATATTACTGAATAACGTAATTTCATTGTCTGCATTCGTTTGGGTATTATAAAAACAGAAAACTTATGCAACTTCAGTTAATTTGCCATTTTTTCTTCTTCACTTTTTATAAACCTATTCAAGTATAAAATATGTTATACATATATTGAAAAGTAACATTTTTATGCTGATATATTTCGGATCATGTAAGAGGATAAAGAGATATTTTATATACAAATTACTAATGGATGATACACCAAGTAAACGGCGCATAAAATCTTGCCTCCCTGGCATTTTTTTTTATCGCAATTGGATTCTGCATCACATTTCTTTAAAACCATCCAAAACTTTTAATCTCTACCTAATCAATAAGGCAGCCCATAAAGTGCTGCCATCACCAATATTTCATCTGCATACATGGTTAGGTATGTATCAGTACCATAAATGTTAATGAAATGTTTAACTGAACATATTCTCCTCCTACTTAAAAATAAACCAGCAAATAGTGATGCAATGATGTCAAACCATTTTCATTCCGATAGATTTCATCGACTGATAAAGAAGCGATCAAAATTGTGAAATTTTATCATTGTGTGGTAACGCTACAACGAGTTGCTTATTATGTGGCGGTTCAACGAAATGAATTACATTAACGCCTTAAGGATGAATTAAAGTCTGTAAGCGAACATTTAAATTTTAGACTGATCCTAAATAACTAAATTATAAAACCTATTTTATTTTGAAACACTAGAGAGGTTCAAATGTTCTTAAAAAGTCTAATTCAAAAATAAACAAAGTACTAAAACACATATTCCTATTTTGTAAGTTCAAAAAATCTAAAGGGTTTCCAGGTTTAGAGACAAAACTGAATTAAAATTCATGTTGAGGCAAAGAGAATAACAAAGAAACTTAAACAAAACAAACAAATGGATAATATTATACGCTGCAACAAAATAGTTCGTGCAATAGAAATAATTTCAAGTTTAACATCAGTTAAATCAAAACAAGTTAAACCAAGTTTAACTACTAGTTAAATCAAACGAGTAATATTCCTCTTTAGAAAGTAATGTACAAGGAACTCAAAACACAAATCACTATTCTGGATTGTATCTAAAAACGATGTTATATATGGAGATAGAAAATGCAGTTCACTTCAGTTTTTTGATTATTTACTTTCAAAATAATCAGAAACTAGAAGGACAACGTATAGGGAAAAATTTAGAGTTTTTAAAACTAAAAAAATTATATTTACTTAGTGGACTAATTATAAATAAGAGCGACAGCCACACTATTTTATCATAAAATGTCATTATTTTGTTGCATTAAACTGAAGTTCGAAATCATCAAGTGAAAAGGATTCTTATTCGGAAAATCTGAAATTATTTTTCTAAAAAAAGTAAATAAAAAAATTTAACTGAGCTTTTACTAAAAGATGGACTCAAATAAATATTTAAATATTTTTTTGCATGTAAATTAATATAGAATTTATTAAGACTTGAGCTGCTTAACAAAGATACTTAGGAAATGATTAATAAATTAAGTACCATTTCTACTTGCTAGTAAATGAGATCAAAAGAATTATTAACATATTATGTTTTTACAAATTATACATTATATTTTGTATTTAAAATTTTTTTGCACCTTTTATTCTAACTTACCAAATTCCC
This sequence comes from Nephila pilipes, assembly GCA_019974015.1. Taxonomy (NCBI): domain Eukaryota; kingdom Metazoa; phylum Arthropoda; class Arachnida; order Araneae; family Nephilidae; genus Nephila; species Nephila pilipes. The sequence goes on from BMAW01049608.1 coordinate 69,253, forward strand.
AAAATCTCCTCTCCATAGTTCGTCACTGTTAGACCATACCATAGTATTGCCATCGGAGTTAAGAAAGTATGTATATGCAAATTTTCGTTTTGGAACACGACAGGGTGATAAAAAGTTTGTTAAAATTCGAGTACAAATCTTGAACGTTCTGTGGAAAAAGTTTTACAAAAATAGAAGCTCAGTAATTTAAACAATATTTGTGTAAAAATAGCCTTTAAGTTGAGTTTAAAATAAATTTTTTGACGGAATAAAACATAAAGGGTAAAATGAATGTAATTTGAAAATTAATTACTTTTGTGTCATTTGTTTAACTGATAAAAATTTAAATAGAATCGCTTAATAATGTTTCTTCCTAAATCAATTTCGAGCCAAAAACTAAACAACACTTTTCCCATGCTAAGATAAAGGCAATATATTGGTTAGTTTTGTTAAGGATATTATATTTTTCTAGCGATCTCATTACTGTATTTTTGTTTATGATATCTAAATAAGTTGGTTCTCAAACTTTAAAATATGCATGCTTCGGAAAGCATTTTATTGAAGCATAATTTTTCACTCACTGTCATTACTATATTATTGTTTACGATATCTAAATAAGTAGATACTTAAACTTTAAAATATGCATGCTTCTGAAAGACAATCTAGGCCCTTACAGTGAATGAATTATTGAGTGAAAAATATCTCAAATGATAAATACATTATTATTATCTCTATCGGAAAGCGAACGAACTTATTCAATACACATATTTTAAGAAATAATATATATGTATCTTGTGTGATTGCTTAATATCTTAAGACTTTCATCTTGCATCTTCTATGCCTTGGGCTGACAAACATGTTTTAAGAAGCATTTTTAATTCAGTCTCTAATGGAAAGCTTTCTAATTTTTGAGACAGATTTCACCTCAGTAAAACATCTAATTGATTACTGAAGCCAAACTCTCCACACCGTTTTACCAGTAAAGTAAAATAAATTATGTACGCTATAATTCGCAGTGAAATGAAAGTATTTGTAAATAACCTGAGGGTAAAAAGACATATCCTAAACAGTTCATTACGCAAATTTATAAAAAAAAAAAAACTTCATCGTTACTCAGCAATTTTTATCTCTTCCAGAGTATTATTTTTTCTTAATTAAAATTTTGCTCCGATATTGGTGACTGGATATTTACCTCCTTAATTCGGTGCAAGAAAAGTTGAAATTAAACATCCGATATTTTTCCGAAGCAATTAATGCTCTTGACGAACCAATAACTCCTGGTGAGTTTTTCCAATCATCTAGTAGCCAGATCCTAAGTCCTAAAGAATTTGTTAAGTCTTTAAGGGGAATTGGCATCTTTCAAATGCCGAAAATTGATGAAAATATCGATTTCTCAATTTTTAGCTCAAAATGTACCTTGATATCTCTGGTATAACTGTGTGAAGTTTTGAAACGATCTGATGGGACAATTAGTACAATTTAGATTAAACATGTTTTATTTTATTTTATATTAGATATTGAAATTAAGTAGCAAAATAAATTTTACAAAATATTTTAAATTTTCCATTGTACATTTCATATACTTTTACTTTATTTATCTTATATATTACACTTATTTTTAAATATATTTAATATATGTTTCTTTCAAAGAGCAGTCAGATGAAGATTTTCAAATTTTTCGCAATTTCGGGCACAGACGAACTTTTTATAAAAGCTTATATTTTTGTTAAATGCTTTCAAATTGAACTGTATTATGCTTTATTTTAAAGGTATATATCTATACATTTTATTGACAAATTATTACAAAAATTAGACATTGTTTTGATATTTTTTACTGATTATTATTCTTTAAATAGCGTTTTCTCAGTTTGGGATTTTTCATGAAACCATGATCTTTAAAACTACAAAACTTTAACAGATATTTATTAAATAACTTGAATTTTAGTGTGTTTCTTTGTTATAATGTTCTTAACAAAATTAGGGATCCCTTTTTCAATATTGTTAATAGAATAAATATTATAATAGAAAATCTAGTAGAAATCATGTTTTTTTTATCTGTTTTCCATAGATGAATGCTTTTTAATTTTTTTTTCTCAAAAACTAATTTGTTCATTGCAAAATCGATCCCTAAAGTTGTTACATATATTCTTATGAGCTAGAAAAAAAATTTTAGTGCCAAAATAATGATAATTTTGAAAGATGAAAATTTTTTAATTTTTTTAATTTTTTGAAATTAGAACCTTTTTTTCATGGTAAAATTACTTGGTTTAATAGTAACTATTAATAATATACACAAAAGATAAGTTTAAACACTTAAATAAAAAAAAAATGGTCAAAAGGTGCCGAATCCCCTTAAAAGACCAATTTAATTTGTTCTAATCTCCTCCAATAACTCCCTATTTTATAAAGGATATTTTCATCTGTAAACATCTCTTGTCATCTACCAAAGTTTTCGTGACAGAAGACATGTATAAAGAAACCTTTTTCATGCTCCTTAATAGAATCTTTGCTTTTTGTTAAGATATACACAAAATCCATTGATTTGACAGTCAAAGACGAGACTAAATTTTCTATTAACCGACTTAAATCGGCATTACATCTTACAAAGAACCAATATTTTCACCGACAGCGGCTGCGCAAGGATATGTGACACTCCAATCAAAAATTAGAATACTATCTAATAAAAAATTTAAATTTGTGGTTACAGTTCCTAAATTATTTTGTGTAAATATATTTAGAGTTTCTACAAGCTAATATGTTGTGATGTGTCTTATTTTCTTCAGCGCAAATTTATGGGTTGATTTCAACGGACAAATCTCCAGTATTAAATTATCATTAAAAGTGTTTTAAACTTAATTTGGTTACTTTTTATTGTTTTGGTTGAGATATTTAATATAATAAGATGCAACCAATAAAAATGTCCTGATTGGAATCACAAAAAAGTTATTTTCTATACAATAAGCATATTTTTTTGAATAAACATACAAGTAATAATCTCAGTATTATGCATTATATGTATGAAAAAAGAAATTGGAATTATGAGATTTAAAGTTTTTAAATTTTATTGAATTAAATTTTTGAAATTATGATTATGTTGAGTTTACAGAGTATTTTGTTTATAAATATTCGAGAAAATGTTTTAAAGTAATGAATTCAGTACACTTTAAGCAAAATTTACCTAAAGGTAAGTAAACAAATCATAAATGTAAATATAGCTATATTGATTACTAATTGTTATCCCATGCGCGCACACACACACACGCACGCACGCACACACACACACACACACACATATATATATATATATGTGTGTGTGTGTGTGTGTGATTTATATTAGAATAAATATATGTGCTTACATAAACATATGCTTTTAGGTGGAAGTCCTATTTTAACATTGAGTTCTGAATTTTAAAATAGGACTTCCATTGAGCTCAATTTTTTAAAAAAAAAACTACACCAATATTTAATGAAAAAAAAATAAGCAAGTTTTTCTTTTTCTAAGGCGACTCAGTTATCCAAGTCCTTATATACAAAACTTCATGCAAATTCTTTTGTTAAGTAAAATCACATAATATTGCCGTGAGCGATAAATGAGCCAACATTAGCGACATTATCACACGAATATCAGGTGGCAAAAAATAGATTACATTTTCTCACATTCCCAAGTAGGGGATGGGAATTTAGCCAATTAGCGGTCAGTGGTTCAGTACTACTTTAGGTCACTTTACTTTCCCCTTGCTGTAGATCTTAAAGTAAGTAACAATATCTTTGATCATTTCAAAGTGATCAAAGATATTGTTACTTACTTTTTATTGTTACTTACTTAGATATTGTTACTTACTTAGATATTGTTACTTACTTAGATATTGTTATTACTGTTTATTTTACTTTAAGAAAATATTAAGTTTTTCATGGTTAGGTTAATAAAATATTTTAGAACTTTTCATATAGTTTATCATCACAAAGTAAACATTAAACTACAAAATAATGTAATTTAAAGATATAAATTACGTAAAGAATTTTGAAAGCACCAAATCCATTCAGTTCGAAAATGTTTCTTAAAAGATTTGTAAGATCCTATAAATTATCTTTCTTTGGTGTTTTAAATTGTCAATTAACGTTTAGATGGGAACTTAAGATACTTTAATATAAATCTTTTCTAGATTGGTAATGGCATTAGTATTTATAAAAATCTTACATTAAGTGTCAGAATATTATGCTTATTTAATACGAGATGTAACCTAATTTAGAACAATTTATAAAATTTCACCGTTCTTACGGTAGACACAAGATTCATACAAATCGAAAAGTTAGAAATAAAAGTTCAGCTTTATTTAACTAAAAGAGGTCACAGGACACACACACACATTTTAAGAGGGAAAATGACCGAGTTAATCACGAATTGAGATAAAAAGAATAATTAAATAGCTTAGACTGAAATAAACGGCTATAACATTCTAGTTGGGGACTAGATAATTCACGAAAATAGAAATTATTCTAAGCCTTTAATCCAAGTTCAATCCTAGTAACGATCTGAATGAGAATTGCCGCTAATCCGCTTTAGGAAGTAATGCAATGGGAAACACTGATATTTCTTTAGAATGTGTCTTACAGATTGTCATTATATTACCAAGCTAAAAGGGTAGCTCAATGCAATTCTACGCACGGAATCGTCCCATAAATAATGTTTCTCGTTATAGTGAGGAATCCATTGGCACAATTTGATGACTTTCCACTGTCTCGTGTGCTTCGAGGAATTGTTGAATGACCGTTCCAAACTTATCAACTAATTTCTCAACTGTTACGGTGATATATGTTTCCACCAGGGCTTATACTACGGTTACAAAATAAAACGGAGCTGTTATTCAGCAGTCGTATCGGTCAGGCTTAAAAAAACGGCCGTCTTTCTAAGTCTGCTGCTTGGTTTCCTGTAAAATGAAGCGATGCTTTATATGATGCAACTAAATATTTCAAACGTTTAGATTTGACGACCTAGTGGTTGCGTGATAGTGACTGTTTATTGGCATCGCACTGAGAAGCAACATGAGTGGGTTTTGGAAATGAACCTCATAATTTTGATGCTTGATCAAGTGACAAGGACGACATCTGACCAGGCACCTCCTTCCTCAAACATCCACATCACGCCATCGAGAGACTTAGGAACACGGCCGTTTTAACATGCATCAGCCCTGCTACATGGCAGATCTCTTATGGCAACAGGGAAATAGCTCTCGACTCAACGAAAACAATACCGGCCGCAAGTCTGCAACAAATATCACGAGGCAATTGTGGGCACATGGACGACCTATACATAGCCTTATTAATACATTTGGAAGATGAATAATCATCGGAAGACGAAAATAATAGCTTGGAAGAGAGTGATATATTCATAACACGTACTACAGAGGGTGTATTTCAAATTCAAGAGATGCGTTGCCATTTGCACTGTAATGATGAAATATTAAAGTAATCTCCTCAAAGACAGGAGGTGTCCTAGAAACAGTTACAACCATTGTTTATTTGTTCCAGCCTAACGAAAAAAATCTGTTCAACAAATATAACTAAAAAGTAAAACTTTTGTGTTACAATATTTTTGCTCTGTTTGAAAAAAATAAAATATGAAATTACAAAGTATTCTCTCGGGATCGCAGTATTATATTGGGTTAACGAATTTTTCCTGTTAAATGTTTTCGTGTTAATTTTCCCTGTATTAAATTGTATATTTATGTGTTAATTTCCCCTGTATAATTAACAATTTCCTAAATATAATGTGGTCTGGAATCATATGAACATAGATTTAAAATGAGGATCATCTTTAAAAATCAATGTTACTTTTCCAAAATTTCATTTCAATTTAAGAGACTTTATTTTCTCCTTACAGTTTTTAAGATTCTTACTGTAAGAGGACTGACCATAAATCTTACTCTCTCACACACTAAAATTAAAAATAAGAAAAAAGGTTAGATGGTGTTTTGCTATTTTCTGATGGCAACGGAATCGAAATTCGATTTCAAAGCACAAGGAAAGAAGACCGTGGAATAATTTATTTGAGTGTAGGAAGCAAAATAACTGGATCTCCAAGTCCCAGTTGGGCAGTTTGTTTTAGTTTAGAAAAAACATTGCATTTTATCAGATCATATATAAAATTGAGCACAAGCAAATCATTTAGAAGAAACATTAGTCTTTAGTAAAGGTAAAAAAGTTCACGAGTAATATCTGTCTCTCCAAGAAAAAGTTAATCGAATGAATTGTTTCTAAGTTTTATTATGTTTAATACAGAAAAATCATCTAGTTTAAGATATATTTTGAATAACGCTTCAGAATATAACTATATAGACGTCTTTAATATTGTATATTTAGGGGACTGACGAAAATAGTTTTTCATGTATAATATTATAATCTCGAAGAAATATGGATAATTTTTAAAACTTTGAAACATAATTACAGGTATTTAGAATAAGTAATAAAGAAATAAATGAACGTTGTAACCACCGTACATTCATGTGCTACATCTAGCTGACGCCACAGCAGTGGTGATAACTGCAGCGCTAATAACCAGCAGTCCAAGCGGATGAGCTAACTAATAAACAATGTATTTCACACCGATAATTATGTAAATCTTTGTTAATATGTTGACACTTTATTATTTGTCCTCAAATTGTTGTGTCCTAAAGTGTAAATAAACGTAATTAAATCAAGGAAGGTATTCGTTATTTAGATAATTTTCACTTATTGAATCTATGTTAACCCTAACGGAATTCATAACAGCGACCCTGTTTATAGCACTCATTTATTCTTTAGACAGTATGAATATAACAAAGAAATTTTTAGAAAATATGTATATTAAAATAATCAAAGTAATACATAATACTATAATACGATTTAAGCATGTATTGTATATTTTTCGCAAAGAATTTTATTTCAAAGGCATGAGAATGCTTTAACATTTAATATCCAAAACTTTTAAAAAAAACTAGAATAAGTACTAATTAGTAAATATTTATTCTAATATTCACCATATTGATTATTATCAGTAAATAAGAGAAATAGTATAAGTAACCGATTCGAAAAATTCCCTTCTTAAGAATGGGAACAGGAATTGGGAAATACGATGCAGTATCGTCCAATGATCGATTTTCATCTTTCTAAATAATTCATGTCTATGTCGATCCTTGCCATTCCCCCTTCTCCAAAAAAGTCACCATAGCTATTCAGGCCGATAAAATCGTCTTCGCCACCATTCGAATATAATAATCGTAAAATACCAATTTTTTATAGTTGTGTTTCAGGAATATATTAATGAATCCAAGTCTCGTTGACGGTGAAAACTCAGCACAAAACTTTTATGACTACACGTCGAGGCAGCAACTAAAAATAAATAAATGACACCTAAGCGAAAACGAACCTATGAATCAATGTTTCTCTTCTTTCGATGTAATTAAACAGCACATTATGTTAGCACATAATAGTAGTACTAAATTATATCGGAAACAAAAATCCGTCTTCGAAAACAGGTATTTAGGAACCACGATTGCACAAAATTTAAGAAATTAGACGAATTTTATTTTGTTTAATTGATATTATTTCAAATATGTGTAAAATGGAATACCAATAGCAGACCTAAACAGATTTCAAAAGTGGCCGAGATAGCCTAGTGGTCATGGTTTCGGATTCATGGTGATTTTCGTTCAAACGCGGGTTTGATCCATGGCCGCTAAAGAACCCCGTGTAGCCGGGGTTGATGCACGTTAAATCTGTCGGGAACCAAAGTTCTCCCTTTGTCGTGGTGTGGAAGTCAGGAGAGGAGGCCAGCCCAAGTGTCGTCCTCGTCACTTGACCGAGGTTCAAAATTACAACATCCAATAGCCCTGATGTTGCTTCTAGTGCGTCATAAAAAAAAACTAAACCAAACAGATTTGTAAAACCTAATAAACCGTTTCAACTTATACCTCACATTCTCAAAAATTTCTAATTACTCCAAATGATGCCTCTTAAGCCGAATTGTATTTTATGGAATGTAAAATCCCATTATACTGTTCAATAATTGCCGTAAAAAATTGAATTTAATGTCTATTTATGTAATTAAAAGTAGACTCTAGTTTGTTATTTTTAAGATACTTTGTTATCCTACGTTTTAGGAACGAGTAATAAAATTAACTCATTTATATACCTTGAGGCTTAATTATCTAAAAAATTTGTTTTACAAAACCATTTATGTTATCTTAAGATATGTCAAAACAGTTACTCATTGAATGCATTTTTTTAAATTAATACTATTTTTGGTTCAGTTGAGCCAAACGAATGATAAAGTGTAAATAGAATTAGAAAGCCCATCATATTATTTAAAAAAAAAGCCTCTAATAGAAACTCTTATTAATGAAGATTAAGGGTTTTTTTTGGCCTCAGTGACGAAGTATAAACCTGCCTTAAAAGAGATTTTTGTAATTAGAAATATTTAAATTATCTTAAAATACTATGAAACTTTTAATTGTTTATTTCCTATTACAAAAATGTTTTAAAAAAGCGTTAATTAAGCAAGCAATTACACTTTATAGAATGCAGTTAAATTTTATGGTAAATCTATAAATATCTTAGACGTCAGATCAGGAAATAATGAATTTGCATAACGTTTCGATATCACATTGAGAAACTTGAATCTAAATAATGTTGAGCCAATATATGGCTCCAGTGTAGTCTTTTTCTTCCGAAAATAAATGATCTCGGGAAAAAAATACTAAATCGACTTCTCTGGAAGAATGTAGAATAAGTATTTTCGAATAAATCTCTGCTGGAATTAAGACTTAATCTTCCCACATTCGACATGTCTCTTTCAAAGTGAATGCAGAAGAAATCAGAATTATTTTAAAATTGAGTTAACGTATTATTTTTGAATAAATTACATCATAAATCAAATGTATGTTTAACTTGAGTTGAGATGAAAATTCGCTCTGTAGTACTGAATTAATCATGAGTTAAGACAATACTAACAGCGAATTATTGCTGATCGTAAATTTGAGTTCAAGGCGATTCGCAGTTTTATTGGTAATCGTAACTATAAGTTACTAGATTCGAGACACAGAGGGCTGGTGATCGTAAAGATGAATTATTAGAGGTACATAAATACGAATTATTGGTGGTCGTAAAGACTAGTTACATTGATAATCTTCAATTTGAACGATATGTGTATTAGGATTACACTTGAGTTGGTGTTTCTCCGTTTCTATACGGGAAAGATACATATTACATTTTTATGATGAGTAACATAAGACTGGTGTTTCAGATAGGACGGTATCATAATTTCTATTAAAATACGTTTTTATACTACATTAATTCAGATAATGGACTTTGGTAGTCCAAAAGCTCACGTTACGACCTTCTAAGCCAATGAACTCCAGTCGAGTCATCGGTTTGAGTCCATATTCTCCAAAGGTTGACCTGCAGAAAGATAATGCTCCTGAATGTAAAATTAAATGTGTGTGTATATATAATGTATGAAGATGTGAAGGTTGATAACGTAAAAGAGGGTTGAATATAATTTTCTCATAACAAAGTATGGGACAACATTTATATTACATTGTCACATTTTTGTTTTTTATTAACACCATTTTCTTTTCTCTCGAGATTTGATGTGTTTTGAGTTTTTTGTATTTTTGTATTTAATTCAGTTATAGTTCTTAATCAATAGCTTTCATAAATTTTGAATTAAAACTATTATGTATTTACCTGGTTTGTTTGGTTGCGTTGAATATGATACCTGCAGAGTACCATTTATACTATTTTATTATAATTACACTGGTGTGTATAACTTAAGCAACAATGTAAATTTTAAGCAGATAGCCATGAAATTGCAGAAAAGGGGGTATTGCGATCATTACAATGAACATGCAATTCAGTAGAAAAGTGATGCGAACGCTAATGTCAGAAACAAAACGTCATGGGCAACGGAAGTGTACGCAAAACGGTCTGGGCGCGCAGCTCAAGACTATAATAAAAGAAGGAACGGAGGTACAATTAATGGCATTCGCTGTAAGTGAGTTTTTTGGTGAAATATGGCTATAAGAAATCACCTGGATGACTTCGCACGTGACAGAATGATCGAAAAGCAGGACGAGGGGAATAGTTAGACCAGTATAGCTGAAGAATTCGGAATAAACAAAAGTGTCGTTTCGCGCGGTTGGAAAGCCTTCCAAATTATAAGTACAGCTGTTACAAAGATTCGTCGGGGCCTAGAAAAATAAACTGCAGTGGATAACAGATATATCGTCTTGCAGTCAAATAGAGCCCGATACCAGTCAGCAAGCGCCATTGCTTTGCAACTGTGTACAGCAAAAGGGCGACAAGTGTAGCGGTTTATTGTGGCCAAACACCTTTTCAAAAGTGGCATATTCGTCCTCCGTCCGGAACTCTGCATCTCTATAAAATTTGACCATAAGCGACAACATTTAGAGTGGTGTAAAGAGCACAAAAACTGGACATGTCATCAATGGAGTCGTGTCCTCCTTAAGGATGAGAGTCGTTTCAGTGCCACAAGCAATTCTCAACGCCAGTAGATTTGGAGAGAGGTCAGGATATGGTTTCATCGCAGTAACATCACGGAAAGAGACCGTTACGGTGGTCCTGGAGTTATCGTCTGGGAAGGCATTATCCTAAACAGGTGAACTGAGCTCCATGTTTTCGACAACAGTTCTTATATAAAAAAATATATATTAGTGAAGATCGCTATTGTAAGGAGGTGAATCTTCCCTAAGTGCGCCTGTTCCAAGATGGTATTGGAGTATACTTCGTTTTTATAAATGACATTGTACGGCCACACCGGACTGCTGATGTTCAGGAAGTGAAGATATCACTGGAAAGTGAAGATATAACTTGAATTGATTGGCCAGCGTTCTCCCCTGATTTTAATCTCATAGAGCATGCGCTTGGCATGCTTTGTGGAGACTCCTCGCAGCATGATTACATCCTCCGGGGAACATCGAACAAATGAAACTGATGCAATGGGCACTCTTACCTCAATAACTGTTGGACAAACTGGTGTTGAGTATGGAGATATGGTGCGAAACAACTATTGCAGGAAGGTGAGGGCATATCCCATACTAAGGAAAATCTGCTTGTTGTTCTTCCTCTTGGACAGACAATCTTGTGTAACGATACTATGAGTTCAATAAATCCTTTTTTTATTTGATTCCATACTATAATATATGCAATATATTCATATATGCGCCACTATACTTTTGTCATCGTTTAAGTACAAAAGGCTGTCTCTCATTTCTGAATTTCATGTCTCACAGATGATTTCTAGTGGAGTAATGGCAAAAAAACAGCTGTTGTTTAAGTTTTGCACACCAATATATATATATATATATATATATATATATATATATATATATATATATATATATATATATATGTGTGTGTGTGTGTGTGTGTGTGTATTAATATTTATATAACTATCATGAGATTCAAAATTAAGAATTATATTTCCTATAAACCTCGAGTCTGGTTCCAACAAGATGAACTCAAACTAATATACTAATGCTACAATTCATAATTAAGTTTGATAACCAGATTCAGAAATAAAATATAAAATTTGATATTTTTCATATCATTATTTATATTACGGTTTGCAAGATTATAACTGGAATAATAAATGTTCCTGTTTTCAAAAATTCAGTATGCGCAATTCTTTCGACATCTACAATTACGTTATCTATGAAAGAAAAATTTAAATTTATTAATTAAAATAAAAACAGAAATGCAGTGTGATAATCAATACCTGGCATAAAATATATTAATAAAACCGTTAGAAAGAACTAGAATATTTGCAAAAGGAAGATACAGGAGGAAAATATTTAAATACAGAGCACGATTCTTTAATAATTATAAAAACTTTAACGTGAAATTTTAATGACTTATTTCTATGATGTAGAGTTATTTTGTTCTAACTAACATTATAATTTGGAGTCTAAAATGTTGATGAGTTATGTGTTTTGCTCATTTATTTCTCAGGGTATATTGAAAATAGATCACATATTTCTTTATATAATTCTTTATGTTTACATTGTGAAAATTATTTGTATGAAAGTATTCTTTATAATTCCTTTCAAAATTGTTAAATTTATTGAAATTATTTATATTCAGAAAATACAATGTCTTTTCACACACAGTACATAAAAATCAAATAAAAAGTCATTTGAGTTCTTATTTCATATTCATGATTTAATTATTTCCAGATAATGTAACGGTATACCAGTTTGAATTGAAAATTTTATCTACTTACCCGTTATAGACCGAGTCAGTAACTTTGTTTTCCCTATTCAAGACCGTCCGTATAGATGCTATGTGATTGTTTTCTAATATCGCACTGAGAAGCAACACGGGAGCTATTGACGACAGACTTTTGCAAGTTAGTCTAGGTCAAGTGACGATGACAACTGAACTGGCACCACCCTCCCAAAATTTCCATACTACATCAATGGGAAAATTTGGAACGTCAACGTCTTTAGAGACATCAGGGCTCAATCCCACGACTCGAAGAAAACAACTCTAGCCGCGAGTTCACGACCATGACCACTAGGCTACCACTTTCACCCCTTCTGTGTAGAATAATGAGGAGACTACACGTTAAGTAGGATTAGATCCCCAATTCTATTTATCCCTAAGCCCCTCCTATTATTCCCTTTAAATCCAAATCTTTCTTTGCTTTTGGGTGAAAAATGGAGGAAGGATGAACGATTTTGATCCTGTTTACTTGATCATGACTCAAAATTACAATGCACAACACAAAGAACCATCTGGCTGTTCTAGTGTGGTATCAGTAAGGCCACACGAAAACAATTGAATTTGAAAATGGCTGTTCCTAGAATGATACCATTGTGATTTGTAAAGAAAGAGTTGTATTTTCCCAACTGAATTCCTCAAACGGCCTTCGTAAGATGGAAAAGGAGATTGTCGAACATCGAATTCTCATTGAGTACAGATATTTAAGTTGCTGTTATGTAGAAATCCTCGTCATTTGGTAATAGCTGAAGGTAGAGATGTCTGTTGACTTACGCATCTTGGGTAAATTTCGTACATTAATTTAAATGAAAGAAAAACAATCATTTGAACCTTAAATATCTATTTTTTTCTGTTCGTTTCGATTTCTCTAATATTATTCAGAATTTGAACCAGAAAAGGGGTCATATTTATTTATCAAAAGGGGTCAAATGAATCACAATTTAATCAAAATTAATATTGCTATGAAATGCTATACGGACTGTTAGTGACAAATATAGAAATTTTGAGCCCCGGTCAAGTGCCGGTTGAGGGCAACACTTGAGCTGCCCTTCCCTTACTCGCTTGATTTCCATACCTCACCAATGTGGATAGTTAGATATGAGACAGATTTAACGTGCACAAGCCACGCTACAAGAAAGGGCTTCAATAAAACCAGGACTTGAAACCAGATATGTGATATTATATATAGTATCATGGCCATATTTCAGGAAATTAAAAAATTATATTTTTATTTATTAAACACTTTTCTTGCTAAATTAATTAATTATTTTTATTATGTATTTAACAAACAAGAGAACTTAAGAGTATTTTCTAAGCATGGTAAAATTTTTTAAACCGAGTCATCCAATTTAGATGTTTTTCGTTCATTTAACAATAACTATTGAAGAGTTTAATTAATTAAACAGTCCGTACATAAAACAACGTTAAATAAACAGTTTAATGGAAGATCAAACCTAAAACTCTTGATTAAATTATAAGAATCGAATGGTTAATTATTCCATATTTTTTTGAATTTTCTCAAAATCTATTTTTGCATTAGGCATTTTAAATAGCATTTGAAATAATTTATCGAATATTTTTATATTTTATAAATAATATATTATGGTGTTATATACATTCAAAAAGTATTTCATTATAAAAATAAATAGAAACGACATCGTTTCGTATTTTAAAAATTTACTAACTGTATTACATACAGCTTTCAAAAAAAAGGTTTGCATGTATGAAAAAATTAAATCACAACAATATAGAATTTTTTTTTCATACCACAATTTACAAGTCTGTCTATTCATTTTGTAAATTTATGTCGTTTTGAATCCAGTTACAACTCAATCTCGCCGCATGTGTTGTCCAAAAAAGTGAAAAAGAATTTAGAAACTGAAGTGACAAATTATACAAACCGAACCAAATAAAGTCAATCATTCAAGAAACGAATAATTGTTCATATAATTTTCATTTTTATCTTTCTTAATTTAATCCTACATTATCTTAATTGAGGAATTCAAAAATGTCGCATCATTAGCTTGTTTGCATGGCAATGATTGCAATATTTCGTGATTGCAAATACACTTCCCTATTTCATACAGATAAATTTGCAAAACATACAAATTCCATCAAAGCAAAACAGAATCTTTTTCCATCTCTAAATTAAATCTCCAACTCGAAGTTAATTCAACTGCAGTCGCAACTAAATCTTACGGTCCTTTTCAAGAAGTGGAAAAGGATTCTAGAAATAGATCTTTTCATGTAGTGACGAACATTCCCAGAGGAATTGATGCTGCAAACTTCTTCGAATTCAAGAAAAGGAGGTTAGTTATCGGAGAGCGCAATTCTCTGTAACCCCCAGAGGATAGTCCGGTTGTATTTCGTCAAGAATCTTCGAAGAGGACATTCTGAAATCGCTTTAGTTATGACTTCGAATAAAGTTTGAAATGCAAGCTCTATTTTGAAAGATCTTTCGAAGGAAAAGGAAGCTGCTTTTTAGTAAGAATATAAAAAAACCATTCGGAATTTTTATAATAAGAAAGTTTCAATAAATTGTTTTGTGTCATCCTAAAGATAAAGTTTATTTAGATAAAGACATACGGTTGAATATATTATGCAAGAGGAGAGTTGTATTTATTATGTTACTTTTTTTGTTCAATTAAAAGTCTGATCTTATGCAAAAAGTTTAAGTTTATCGACTACGTTTACAATATGATTTTCGACCACAAAATTTACAATTTTTTATAATGCCATTCTAAAACTCAAGTCCTTAGCTTTTCTAAACTGGTTTTGTTTTGAGTTTATAATAAGTAAAAACTAAATTATAATGTTTTAAAAATTACGACATAGTTATCAACTAAAAATAAGTACCAATTTAGGGCTGTTTAAATGATCGGAAGTTTGTGTGACGGTTTTGCTAAATTTACAGTAATTTATGTAAAATAATATGTTATCTTCTTTCAGTGAAATTTTGCTGAAATGTTACATAAGCATGCATACAAAATTTAGATAACTTTTCATGAATTTCTTCGAAAGAGAATAGCAGAAGGTAAATATCTCAAATTGGTTACATCTCACACATGGAAATCGAAATTGCTTATATGCTATTTAAATTACCAGTAAATCTTTTGTTCATAAGATAATCAGTTTTTTTCTGAAATATTGCAAAACATTGTACTCTTTTTAAATTTTTAGTTTGGAAGACCAAGTTATATTCGTATAAGGAAGCGAAATTTCCACGGTAATCGATACATTGTAAGAAAAATAATTGACTCTGATACAAATGATACTGTCATAATAAGTACTGAAAACTTCAAAAATGTGACAAACATTTGAATGATTAAGATCATATGAAGGAACAAACTTCTCCCTGTTTGGCCATAGATCAATAACTTCAGATATTCTTATTAGTGTTTCACGGTATTTTTGTGACCACATCATGTCTCATAAATAAATTGAAATTGATGGATTTTAAGTTTGGTCTTGCTTTAAATCTCATTTTATAATGTGGGATTTGTCTTCTCTTTCTCTTTTGGATTTTGTACAACCTAATAAACAATAAACAATGAAGTATACGCTAGCTTTCTGTATGTGTTTCGACTCGTTGGAAAAGGATATATAGCTGAAAATAATTGCTGAAAATTTATGTATGCCTTTTTTTTGCCACGCATGCCATTTAGAGAGCAAGAAAAAAATCCTTATGCTGCTGCATCTGCTGCTAATTATTCAATGAAGCGGTTACCACATTACAAAAATCAACTAATGAAATTACAGAGTATGGGTCGTCTCTCGATAAAACATGGCTACTTCGAGACTATGCAGCGTTTAATGGTATCGTGAGTGTGATTTTAGTTGTAACTGGAACAATTCTCGAAATTTAAATCACGTCACAGTTCTTTAGAATTTGCAATAAATACAAAATCATCTCAACAATCTACCTCTTCATAAATCCAACCATTCTTGTGCAAATCGTAGTGGATGATCTAGTAACTTAGGAAACTAATACATGGATTGTGTCCTAAAGTTTTAGACAGTTGGTATAAATATTAAAGAGCTATTGTTTTGGGAAAATTTTACAAGGATACATGTATGACTCTATAACAGGATGTAATAAATGTAGTTAACCCCATATTCATGAAGTTACGTGACCAAAAACTGCTCATCAAATGTCTTCATTTCTTACGAAAAATACAAATGAAATCTTTATTAATGTCTTATAGTCGATAATAAAGAAAAAAGTTTTTGTTGAAACACAAACTTTACATCTAGGGTCATATTTAGACGTTATCCAATTTAATGATAGATTTTACGGATTATTAAAAGTTTTAGAAGAATTACAAATTATTTTAAGTTATTACACACCGAAATCATACAATAGATAGACGAAAATAGCATTGATTATTCAAAGCGTCATTCTTTGCCTCAAACTAAATAATATAGAAAGAAATAAAAAAGGATTGCACTTGAGAACAAAAGAGGATGGGATTTACAAATGCGGTGAATTTCAAATGTTTGGGATTTCTTCATTTCTTAGTAAAATACAACTATATATTTAAATTGCTTTTTCTGGAAAACGTGATTTCTAAAAAATGTCGCTTACTCAAAACATGATTTTACAAAATGTTAGTGAGATATCTATGTAAAATTGGAACTGTATATTATTTTCTCTACTGTTAAATCTATAAACTTATGATTCAGTTTTAAAAATTGATTTTTGTTTTAAATTTAAAGGTGTTTATGTATGATGGTGTTGATAAATTTGGTAAAATATGAATTGAAATTATCACGATGAGCTGTCACATTTCACATTTAAATATACTTCTTAGATATTAATTGTGTTAACCTATGCCCTAATTGTTATTACAAATATTAAATTTAGATTAATGCAGCAGAATTTTGTATAATTTGTTTTTTTTTTTTTTTTTTTTTTTTTGCGTTCTGGCCAAATTTCACCAAATATCTCCATAAATTCCATAATTCATTAAATTGTCTTAAATAAATGTAGTATAATTGTCCTATTAAAATAATTTTGAGTCATGCCTACGTAAAAATGTGGTAAAAATTTATTTAAATACTTTTTTCAAGAAGGAAAATTTATTCAAACGTAGTCGGATACTTTATTGAAAATTTTGAATTTAGTAGTCTGAAATTGAGTTAGAGAGTATTTAATCTTGAAAATTTAAGCAAATGTTTACTTATGCTATCTTTATTGAGCACTAAAAAAGGATATCACGAAATAAAATTTTTTTGCACCTCGAGGTGAATTCTTGTAAGAATGCGAATACATATACGCATGTTTTCTTACTTCAAAATAAATGATGATCCTGGTTTTACACTAAACAAAACTTTCAATACATATAATATAAACTGAAGGCGAACAAAGCTTTGTTTATTAGCTTTCCAATTTACAAGTGTCCATCGTCACGCCATTATACCTTCGATAATAAAAAATTGACATTTAAAATGAATGCCAAAGTGTATGTTAGTTTTAGAAATAAATGTATATTGAGATCATTTTGAGATGTTTTTATCAAGAGATATGTGCAAAAATGTTCTATTATCTCATCTTATATATTCCATCGCACGTCATGAGTAGGCTTAGAAACTTAGTGCTATTTCAGTTCGATCCACTTTATTAATCAGTATGAGGATCTTCGATGGATGCAAGACTCAAACCCATAACTGTTCTTGAATATTGAAACCATGAAGCTTGCTAACTTAGCAATGGAGCTAAAGGGGTAGAGTCAAAAGTATGAAAAAGTACGTTTCGCCGTGATAATCACATTCAACTTTTAGATTTGTATGCATTCTCAATCGGAGTGTATTGTGGGAGATTTTTAATAAACATCAGAACCTGTAGTCATAGAAACACCAATCCTACATCGTAATTGATAAGAAGAATTGTAATGGTTTCTCCCTCGTTGCCTCATTCAGTTAACTTTGTGGATATTTCTGTGATGTTATTTGATTTATGAACCTCCCCTAGTGAAAAAATTGTAACTATAAATAAGCACTTTTCTATATAAAGTATAATGAATGGGAAATTATAAAATATAGGGGGTTTCAAGTTAGGAAAATTGCAGAGAAACTGGAAGTAATCAGTTGGAGAAACTGCAAGTAATAGCGTAATTTCTGATGGGAAGAAGTAGCAAATACTTTGAGAATACGATATTGTTACGAGAAAATGAAGTGGTCTTTTGAGTATAATCTTGAGTTAGATTTTGTTTTGCTGTCATTTAGATACATAGAAATTTCAATTATAATTTTTGTTTTGTCCTGATACCACTAAAGACCAGCAGTACAGCAGACTAATACACATAAAATCGGTCTAGGTTCAAATCCTTCCGTTGGCATGGTACGGAAATTCTTTGAGGAAGTTGATAGCAAATAGAAATAAAGCTTAAGGAGATGATAGAACTTTGGTAGAAAAGTTGGGAAGGGGAGATCAAAATGAGAAAAAAAAAGCTTCATTGTCAAAAGACTGTGTGTGTGATAATCAAAACTCTTTTTTTAAACATTAAATGCAATCTTACTAATATCAAAATCGAATGAAACTCAATAAAAATATTTCATTCGAAAGTTTATATTCCCTGTCTACAAAGAAACAATCGTTACATCTCAATGAACATTTGATTTGTTTTCCATTTGTGTATTAAATTCATGCATATGCATCCATTTCTTGCTTGATCTATCATGTGATCTAATAAATACACATGTTCGAAATAAGTCTTATAATTCTTTTTAATGTAACCAATTTAAGGGAAAATATTGGTAATTATTCTACTACCCCAAACATTAAAAATTTATACAATCAAATTTATTACTCGGTAGTTTTGTCCAAAGCGACTAAAATGTTGCATTTCTTGTTGTTATCTAGTGTTTTGTTTGTATTCATTGCATAATTAATGAGAATTTGTATATCATATTACTATAATTTTCTTATCAATTATGGAAATGTTACAGCCGAAGATGTACATGACCGGAAATCTAGTTCATTGAAAATGGTATAAACCACAGGTTACTTTTTTGTATGATTTACTTCTGAAGTTTATATAAATATAAGATAATAGGGAATAGAAAAAAGAATTGAAAACAATATTATTACTGTGTTTTAAAATTCTTTAAATAGAATTAAATCCCTGAAATACATTATATTCAGGTTTAAAAGTGTTTATAATACAGGACCATATGCCTTTAGAAAAGGACATCGGGAAAAAATTAAAAGAAAAATAAAACTAGCCTCCTATATGAAGTTTTATGCAACACTCCTGAATATCTATGAACATTATTTTGTATTCCTTGTATTTTAAGCCACCTTCCTTGAAAATACATTTCTGAATCCACAATTTTGAATAAATGACAAGGACGGGAATGACACATTACCCGATATCCTACTCTCCTAACGTCTACAGCACTTTGATTGAAGAGCTTAAGACCTAATTCCCTGCACTACGCAACTGTCAACATTAATTCCCACGAGGTATTAAGGGGTGAAGGACGAAGGAGTTTAATTTACAGAATTCCTTTTCTAACATGAAGGAAGTACATACTATGGAAGAAAATCATCATTATTTTTGAATTAAAATTAAAAGCTCCATAATTACTAAAAATTTAAAATAAAATTTAGAATATTTTAAGATTTTAGTGAAGCTTTTAACAAAATCAAAACTGAATTTCTCAGTCAGGAGTGATTCAATTAAGACTTGACGTGAACCAATGATTGCAAAAGCAGTTTCGGGAAAAACGATAATCCAAGGAAAGTACCGAAATTTTGAAACCGAAAAAAAGGTGCTCGGAGGAATGAAAATCGGTCCTGTATCGTTGTTTTTCGATGTTGAGCATTAGACGAGAAGGGAACGAAATTAGCAAAGAAAATTGCAAACATTTCTACATAAATGAAAGGAGGATTATGACGCAGTGCCTTATTACAACGAAAGTCCAAAAGTTAAGAGAACTCAATTTCTGTAAAAATCGAAAAGTTAATGTATTTTTGAAATGTATTTCTATACATACATCCATATATTAAAATTTATAATTTATATACTTATATCATCAAGCAGTCACCTTCCTTCACAATGTGTAAGCCGAAAAGTAATTTTTATTATTTTTTGTCAACCACATCTTCCTCTTCATTTTGACCCGTTGTTAGCTGCCACTCTTGATCTCATTGGCGGATAAAATCCTTTTGTCACTCATGAATGACATTAGAGAGGTGAAAAGATGAAAATCTGAAGGCATTAGATTAGGACTGTGACAGGGGTGGTTGATCATATCTCAACCATAATAGATATAATGAGTCCAAGAGGAATTCTTTCATGGCATTGCCTAGTGGGAAGGTAAATTGTCTCGCTATGAACACATACTCTTCTTTTACATTCCTTTCTTTTTGTTCTATATTTTCTTCCATAGACACACATTCTCAAACACACACACACACATATATATGTGTGTGTGCTTGCTTGCGTTTGAATGTATGTAATGTTTGGTACTTCTCTGCTGAAGCGATAGCAGCACTCGTTGAATTAAGATTAAGGCCTGAGACGATGAATAGCCAACCGACGAAGATATATCGCCAAGTTAGGTTGTACGTTTTTAAAACTGTGGTCCTGAAGAAACAGTGCATGATCAAATAATAGACATAACATTTGCTCGTTAATATTCCCTTTCTGTACTGCTTTTTTTTTTAAAAAAAAATATTTAGTTAATAATCTTTAGTTTACTATGCAACGAAATGGATGTCATGTAATTTTTTTGAAAAGCAAGGTCTCTTACTGGTCAAACAATTAGATAACAATGTACCCGCCATGAAGCTGTATGTTAACACGAAACCATTTGGAGGTGCAATATTTAAAATTGTTTACACAAGAGAGGCCTCCGTGTTGGAAATGATTCAATGGTTCTAGAATACCATTCGTAACTGCAATTAACGTAAGATACTTTTGGGTAGAGGCGTTGTTGCACATGAAATTGAGTGATAAACATTGAGTATTTCTGAAGTGCAGCAATAGATTGAAGCAATTTCATGGTAGTAGCACATGATCGTATCTTTACACCAAATGAAAAGTTGAATAGGTTAATAGTTATACACAATAAAATTTTGTAGAGATTGCAGAAAGTGTATTCGTCCGGCCTAAGAACTACATCAATAGAGTACTCCTACAATAGATTTCAGGAAAATATTCCGGGTAGATGATTGTATATGGTGAGTGCTTTGTCGTTCAATTCTCGAATAGAATAGCTAATATTCTCATGGGAAATATTCTTGAACATGTATAAGAAGGATTAACATTCTATTCAGACTGTTGGAAGAAGTACATATCCAGATTTCTAAGTACAGAAACAGGTTTCAGTTATTTTAATGTGAACAATTCTTCCATTTCAACTCCTGTCTCAAAAATGAAATTCAAATTTTGTTTACTTGTAGGTGAAAAAAAATGTTAATGTGGAATTAGAGATTTCCATTATTATTTTTTATTCCGAAAAAATATAAAAAAAATTCAGTGTAAAGCGTTTCAGTTTTAAAATTTCAGTATACAGCAATCCTTATGGGAGGATTTACTATCCCTATTGCAACAACACTGCTCAACATATATATCTTTTGTACTTTTTTGTGAAGCAAATATCTGTAACGAGATAAATGTGAATTATTTTGTTTTTAAAATAGAATTTATGAAATTTTTCCAAGAATTTTTTTTCATTAAAACATAATTAATTAAGTCTACGTCCATTTGAAGTAAAATATGTATAATAACTTGGGGGGTACATTTCTGATAAACGACCGCAAAATTCGCCATCATCAGATTTTTTGCTGAGGCGACGAAATAACTAATCAACATTATAAACAATTTCAATAATGAAACATTTTCTTTTCACAAGAATAGAGCACATATCCTTTTTAATTTAATTTCATTACATTGTTTTTCATATCTCACACAATTTACCATTTTTCGGACGTCGTTTCCTTGCACCGGAAGTAAATGAATAATAGAATGTAGAAAATGTAATCTCGATTTTTCAAGCTTTGCGGAGATACATAAAAATATTTCTCCTCTAACGAATTATGCATATACCAAAGTATCCCTTCATTTAATAATTTTTCTTTCAAGTTAAATTAGTAGGCATGAAGTATATATCCAGAATAAAATATTAAGTCATGTTCTTCCGTTTCAGACAAGTTTCAAGTTTTCATCACGTTAAAATGTTGATAAATTTAATTCTAGTAAACAAATCTAAAGGAAATATTTATGACTGCTGTTTCAACGAGAAATGTTTCCTAGGTCAATGATCGAGATTGGAACAATGTTTGGTGAGATTTGTTCTTCGTACAGCTAATGGATTGTATCAATAATTTTTTGTACACTAAAAAATTAACCGCTATGAAAATGAACTTAAGTTAAATTATCACCTACGACAGCATTTTAATGGAATAAAAGAAAAGATAGTTATTAAAACTGAAGCATTCGTAAAAATGTAAATTTTCGTAAGAACATACACAAATATGGAGTAGAATAAATGTATTAAATGCTATTTAAGAGATACTTCTCATTCAGAAGGTCAGATAGTTAAGAAGATCAAATTGTCAAGAAATTCAAATTCAAAATGTTGTTGATTCAAAATGTCAACAAAACTCTAAGACAAGAAGGAAAACGGAATCAAGTATTAATAATTAAAATATTTTATGTATCAGGTCATCGCAATTTGTATAATGCAAAAAACATTTCAAGTTTCAAATTAAGCTTCATTTTCTATTTTAAATATTTTTCTTTAATTATAACCACATACTTTTAGGATAATTTGTTTGGAATAAACAACGATTTACTATTTCGCACATTTGAAGAATAATACGCCTTTTACAAGCTTTTTCCATGATGAAACGTTTATGCATTTGTCTTTGTTATTATCTTAGTCAATGGCAAAAAAACAATTTCTTATCTTCATAAAAAAGAAATTTTGTATATTTTACTGTCTAAATTAAATATGTGCAGGGAAAAAAAATTCAGAGTAATTTTCCTCATAATAAATTTAGATTCCGTTTATAGATTTTCAACACATGAGAAATTCGAAACAATATTTCTTAAATAGATTTCTAAAATTGTCTTACAGTATTTATATGTTATAAGGTAATAGATTATTAAGACATAAATTTTGAAAATGGTTCAATATGTGTGGTAAATAGCTTAGTTTCTTGGAATAATATCAAGATTTTTCAGATTGCAAGATATAAATTACTTTTGTACACAAAACATATTTTGATCCCATTCCTTAAACATTACATTAACTCATGTTTACGGCGAAATAAAGTGAAATATGTCTGAAAAAGACAAATTGCCTACAGTATTACTATGCAACACAGACAATTCCCAGACTGCAAAATTGAAATTATTTTTCTATATATAAACATTCTTTTGATTACAACTCCTAAATATTTGTTTAACTCATGTTTGAGCCAGTAAATAAAATCAAAAATGTCCCAAATAAATAAAGGGTCTACAGCATTCAGTTAACTAAAATAAATTATTCTTTGGGTTATCAATTTTACGGAAGTATTTGGAGTAGATTCTCTTTAAAATTAAACATTCTTATTAAATATCAAATGAAACATAACATTATATTATTCTTAATTAAAAGTAGCATCAGACATAGCCCCAGACATGACTATAGACATTTTTTTAAATTCTAAAATAGCGAGAAAGAACCTCCACAAAATGTACACAAACATTTAAGTTTACTTATAAATCTAATAAAACTGCACTTCTTTTCCTTTTTAAGAATGTCTGCAATAAATATTTGAACATATCCTTACCTTTTATAATGATATTAAAATTTTATAATTCTAACCTATATTATATTTCAGTCAAGTGTAATTGTTAACAAGCAATTTAATTGCATTTAATTGCATCTTTGATATTATAATAAAAGTATATATATATATATATATATATATATATATATATATATATATATAT